>VYZP01083494.1:0-23849 GCA_013400635.1 Hypocryptadius cinnamomeus | reverse complement strand
CTTTATACAAAGAGTAGTTGAGCAATATGGAAAGATACTCCTTTGTTATCTGTGAACTCTTCCATCATTAATGTATCCTAAACCCTCCCAGGTGTGCAATACTACTTAGAGAAGCAGGTAGAATCATAGAATCATTTAGTTTGGAAAACACCTCTAAGTTCATCAAGTCCACTCATTATTACCCCATCACCACCGTGTTCATCACTAAAACACATCCCTAAGTACCACATCCACATGGTGACTCAACGTTTCAATAATGCTGATATTTGCCCCCAGAAAGTCCCCACTTGCTCTCTTCACATAAGTAAAAGAAGAAAAGGAGTCTTGGTTTTCCCCAGACTTGTGTTTTGAAGACTGGATATCAGAATTGCAGGCTAAAATCAATTAGGGTCGAGTCCTTGCTAAATTAACAGAATTTGTTTTCTGTGTTTATTTTCAAGGAACATGAACATAGATAGCATCTCTGAAATTTTAATGCCTCTTTCTCATTTGACAAATTTCAAATTGAGAAACACAGACCTAGCCAGTCACATGCAAATACAATGTAGGGTAATTCCTCAGGAACCAGGCAGAAAACCCTCCACCCCCTAAAAAAACAGTACAACCATATGTCAGATCTTTAGCACACAGGAATTCCCAACTCTGAAAAATAAACAGGATTTCATCACAATTTTCACTGCTGAGAATTTTCCATCTCTTCCAGGGTCATAACTCTTTGCTGTCCAGCTGACACAGCCAGCTCAGTGCAACACACAGCACAGCAGGGGAAATGAAACAGAGCCATAAATGATCTACAGCAGCTGAAGACACAGGATGAGTCCTCTCCTCTCCAAGCTCCTTCCACGTGAGCTTTGAAATACACATCTGAACCGTGCCTGAACAACTGACTGCTTTTAAATAACCAAGTCCAACAAGTGGTTGGTTTTGTTTATTTTGGTTTTTTCTTTGACTAGAGTCAAGACTTCATTTCATGGACATAACACATCCTGCTGTGTAATATGTCAAGATTTAATTATGAAGCTTTACAAAAGCCTGGTGAAGCCAAGTGCTTCAAATTTTCAGCCCAGAAGTTTTATATGCCTATATGCAGAGTAGTTACTTTTTACAGTGGTATTTAATGTGGCTCATAAATTCCCATTGAGAGCAGTACAACAAATGAAAACGAAAAGTCATCCAGATCTTACTTCCTTTCACCTACCGATAACTAAATAAAGGAGTTAGAGCTGAGCTGTTTGGCTCACTGAAGCTGGTTTTCTTTTCCCAGTGAATTACTTACCTCTTGTAAGCACACAGTAAACAGATTTTATAATAGTTTCTTAACTCATCTTTGAAAGGTACTAGTAGTTTTTAATGGAAAAAAAAATAACACCTACATGAATAAGTTACATTCTTTTTCAAGGCTTTCAAGAGATTGTCCTGCTTGTTATATATATCAAAATACCATAACCTATGGGAATTACTGTCAGCTGACATGCCACTGAAAGCAACTGCTTTGACCTTAATGGACTGCCTTGAAGCTCATTAAACAGTGTATCAGGAGCTGTGCATAGTGCAGATGTGTTCCAGCACAGGAAAGGTATTTTATGATTTACAGCACCTTGGTGGATACAATGAATATTAAAATCCTAAGTGAACTGTGATCCTTCATTTGCAATTAACAAAACAGGCATTCAAGATTACATTCATTCACAGAATTAGCAACAGAGCAATAACTTTGGTTTTATGCCAGTACACCTACTTTTTTACTCCTAAGTGTGGATAATATTGTTCTGAGTGAATAAAGATTTCACTAAAAATGTATAAGCATGTTATGCATGTTTACAATAGCTTCCTCAATTGTAGTTTGAAAATTACAATTCTCATTAAAAATTATAAATGCATGCAATCAAATCCCAGGTGTGTCTGAAATTAGATTAATATTCTGAAAATTGTTAGCTTAAAAAACAAAATTGTATTAACAGAATGAGGAATTAACAACAAAATGACTGCTCATAGTATGCAGTGCATGCATACACACACATAGAAGTGCACTGCTTACATTTATGGGGCTGGTTTCCAAGGAGAACAGTATGCACAGACCATTTTTCAAGGTCTTCATGCCCAGCTGAGAGATCAGTAACTTTGGTCTTTGGTGCCTTGGTCAGCCCCATGTCTTTTCAAAAACACCACCTGTAGCTTTCTGAAATTCACAATCCTCTTTTAACTCTTACTTCAGAAATTATTTGCAAGTGCATTGAGTTTTTCCACCTCCTCTGTCCTTGCACAGATACTTAAGATTTGCGCAGAGATGTAACACTGCCTCTTTGTATAGATTGAATACTGACAAGTTTTGAGTCTTACACCAAAGACAGACTTGACACTTATGACCCTCTGTGAGGGGAAAAAATGCAACTACCTTCAGGGTTAAACGCCACAAACAGATTCATCAGTTATCTCCTAAGATGCAAAGATCACCAAGAGCACCAGCACTACAGATCTGTAAGTAGCTCATTCTCAAACTTACAAAACATTTGTAAATAAAACCACTGAGAGATGTTCAGAGAGTCAACCTGAGAAACAGCAAAAGCACATACATGTAGAGTTCAAAACTCAAATTTGTTAATATGAAAATGGGAGGAGGAGCCAGAAAGACAAAAAGCTGAAATCCAAGCTAAAAGAAAGGCAGAGCTCACAAATCTTTAAAGGCAGCATCCTTTAGACTGATTACACTACAATATATTCTCCTAATTTGAAATTAAATTGGATTACAATGAATGATGGATGTTGCTTAGAAAGCCACAATAGGAATGAACTATAAAATACCATCTTTTTTACAGCCAAAATCTTAAGACAAACTTGTGTTGAATTCATCAACATCATAATTTTGGGAATGAAAAAGTGAAATGCAAATTTCCAACTGTATTTCTCTGCCAAATCCATATTTGGAGTTCCTACTTGGAGTGGTGTGGAAGAAAAAAGCAGGGATGAGATTAAGTTTTATAATTAAATTCAACCATTAAGCTCCTTTTAAATTTCTGCACATCTAAATGCAAATTTACATGCTTTTTTGTATGCATTCTCAAAACTAAAATGACTGTGGAAGTGAGTACTCACAGAAATACAAAGTTTGACAAAACATGGAGAGAGTTTAATTTTACATTTATGTTTCATTCCCATCCTGGGACCTTCCTCCTAAGGGTCTGCCTTTGTTGTGATCTTTTATAGCCTGTTTGTTTCTATTACTAAATTTAAGGAGGGTTAAATAAACCAGAAAACCTCTTAGATGAACTTGGGATCACAGCTGAATAAAAGCTGAAGAGAGAATTTGAAAATTAATGTTTCCAAATGTTTAAATTTTGTCACAGACATATTTTCAATCTTCAGGGGCCACTACAAACAACAAAAATAAATAAAATAAATAGCAAGCACTACACCCTGTACTGAATGGCTCAGTTTGGGATTTCTGTTACTTTTAAATACACAGCTACTAATTAAAAGTCATCAACCTCATGCTGGTACAGCCCAAAAGGCAAGAAGAAGTCTTTTTTTCCAGGACACTCCTTCCTTTGGCTACTCCTTCACCTGCTGGCTACTTGTCCTTGAGGATGCTCTGCCCAGGTCACCACAGCAGATGACAGAGGCTTGCAGAGGGCACCTGCAGAGTCTCCAGCCCCAGGCATCCTCTGGGAGCAGGGAATGGATCCAGCTGAAGCTGGCACTCCTGGGTAGGTGGCTGATCTCACCACCAGTGGACACAAATCCCATCACACACTTTAAAACCAGTTACTGCAATTCTCACAACTGGGCACATCAAGCACAGCTCTTGTGAACTTGCTTCCTGCCCACATTCTGAGATATTTATTCTCTACTTCAAAATACTGATGTGTGTGCCAGAATCCCAGCAGAGGAACTCCTACAGTTACACTGCAGTTAAAAGCAAACCTTTGCCCTCAGCAGGGTGGTGCCCAGCTAAGAGCAGGGACTTGCAGTGTCTGGGGGCTGGCAGCAGCAGCTGGATTCCTGCCCAAGAGAACAAGAATCCTGATGAGGCTGGATGGCAAGTGACCTATCAAAGACAGCCCCTTTGGCATCCCATTGAGGTCTGTAGCTCTAGTCTGGCAAATAATATTATAATCTCACACAGTAGCCTTGGAAGGATATTTTATTTTTCTAGCATCCAATCTAAACTTCTCCTGGAGCAACTTGATGTTTCCTCTCATTCTGTCACTCATTACCAGGAGCAGAGGCTGAACCCCACCTGGCTCCTTTCAGGGAGTTGTAGAGAGCAGTAAGGTCCCCCCAAGCCTCCTTTTCTCCAGGCTGAGCCCCCCCAGCCCCTCCTCATCTGGTGCTCCAGACCCTTCACGTTGTGTCACACAAGGAGTTAAAGAGTTGACACCATTTATGCTCAACCTTAGGTCACCAATGAGTTTTAAGAAAACAGGTGAATGCAGACCTTTGCAGCTTCTTTTTCTCAATGGTTGCCAATAACCAATTTACTGTACAGTCCATGATTAATTCTAATCTTAAAGTAAATATCTAGGCAATATGCTTGCAATAGCACAGAGTCTGTTCAGAAACTGTTGCTTAACATCCCAAAGTAATTGGAAAATCATTTGCATCTTGTTTTACTTTTCAGCAAATTAAACCTTCTCTCCCCAAACCTGTTACTTGTGTACCACTCAGGGAAATCTGAAAGTGTCTTGTAATGTGGAAAGTACATAACAAAGTCAAAAAATATGAATTTCTCATCCTGATCCCCCCAGAGTTTTGCTACTTGCTAGTATTTATAAAGATTACTGGCATCAATCTTTGCTACTCTAATGAATCTAGTAAGTCTAAAATCTTCCTGGATGGGGTATTTCACCCAACTGGCTTGAGAAGAATCAGACCCATAAAGTTTACAAAGTGGTTCAGGAAATACAATGCAATAAATCAATTTTCTAACTACTATTATGGAAAGAAGAAAATATTTCATATGGTAAGGCTGAATGAATGAATTCAGAATGGATTCACAAATAAAACTGATAGAAGAAATCTAGACTACATTTCTTTATCATATAATTCCGTTTGTAGCAGCTTTTTGTCTCACTAAAAATCAGATTTAATGCAGACTATTAAGGTGTCACCTAAAAAAGAAATACCAGTTTAGTCCTTTTTAGAGTAGCACCAAAAATTCTGTTCTGATTATAAACATTTTGCTATATGTAAAGAGTTGTCCTGAGGCCATGTGGTTCCTTTTGAAATGCATGTGAACCCTGACCATGTTTTAAACTAAATGAATCTGCAACATCTAACACAGTCTATCTAAAAGCAGGAATGCAAGAGCCTAAATGTCCTCTTTATGGACAGAAATGCTTGTTTATATACTAGAAATGTCCTTTTATGACTAACTGTTGCCTTGGAAACCATTACTAAAAATGAAAGTTTTGTCTCCAAAGGCAAAACCCACATCGTACTGTTATCCCAAAGTTTGCCTTATCTTTTCCTGATCAATCTGGAACACGAAGATTTGCACTCAAATGTTTCTGGCTTCTAATTCCTCCTTCCTGTTCTAAAATGGTATCTTGCTGTAAATTTTTTTGATTCCAGGTAACAAACAGGAATTAGTATTTTATTTCCTAAAAACTCTCTCATCAAAGACATATTTACATCCTTTGTCTCAATAGGCTGGAAAACAAAAAAAAAATACATTTACACAATAATTGACCACTGCACCATAGATATACAAGTCTATTTTTTTTTTTGGTTTACGGAGTATTGTAGATAATTTCCAAGGAAAACATCCAATTGCACCATTCAGTTTCTGACACCAGGACTAAGACAAAAAGGGGAAGATAAAGTAATCAGTTTCCTCTGAGCACTGGCAGTGCTGTACATGAAGATGTGAGGCTAAAAATATCGCTATTCGATATGCAGACCCACTCTGTGGATTTCTTGCAGTTACAGGTATGGGGCTGTTATCAATATAAATGTTTGTGGAGAGGAAACATGAATTCTAAAATCACCAGAATCTTTGAGAGAACGTTGAGAGTTTAACCTTCACATGCTGAAAACACAGTATGGAACTAAAGAGATGCTATAAAATCCTCCAGCAATACACATGGCCTGCTCTTGGGAAGATGCTCATGAGGGGAAAAAGGTCAGTACCAAAGTGAGAGAGGTCAGTGAGAGCTGCAGGAGGATTTGGTACCCAGTGTGGGCTTCCTGTCCCTTCTACCATGAAAGCCTTCCCTGAGTCCTCCACAGGCATTGTGACAAATCTTTCCCTCTTTGTGTCCCCACCCTATTTTGGTCAGAGTTGTGCTGAGTCCTTTTAAAACTGACAGGGCTTTTGACTTCCTGCTGAGTGTTCCTAGAGAGAAATCTGCTGGACTTGCTCAAGGGAAACAAGACCCCTAGGGTGGAGCCCATGGAAGGCAAGAGCATCCCACGGAAACCTGGCTGTCCCCAGTTCATACAGAGTGAGTGTGACACAGCACATGGACTGCAGCTGTCAGTCTGCCCTCAGGAATGAGGGAAAGACACTTCCCAAGGACCACAGGTGACAGGAAGAACTGGGCAGGCTCTGCCACAATGACTAAAACAGTCAGTGTGTGAGGATCCACTTGCAAGGACAGGAAAGCTGGAGTTGAAGGAATAAGTGATTTGAAATGCTTTCCATTTCCCTTATACCTGACTCTGTTGCTTTGAACTCTTCCCATTTACAAAGTTTTTAGTTAATATCATAATGGGACACAGCATTTTCCCACCTTAGTTTCAATGCTTTTTGATCTTCTTTGGGGGGTTCATGGTCAAAACAGATTCACCTTGGCTGACACAGGGACCTGCCACTGGCCATCAGGCTCTGTGACATCCCCTCCTACTGGACAAGCTCTAGGTACCTGCCCAGCAGCATTTGGTAGTCCAGCACCTGGCTGCAGTCTTGGCAAGGTGGAGCTGAGGCACTTCTGAGTTCTACACCTACACCAGGCTCTCATGTTTGGGTGAAAAGGAAAACAGGGAGCATTTCAACAAAGCCTGTTCTACATTTCAAGGAAGTCCTTCAGCACAGATAAAGGAAAAAAGGAATATGTCATGGCACTGTTGGTGTTTTTCACAGCATAGCACTTCCTGATTAAAAGCAGCTCTACCATGATGACCAGGACAGGCACTAACTACTCTGTAAAACTAATTGTTCTGTGTTGGTATCCAGCAGAAAATTGCAGGATAAATAATAGCTGAAAGCCTCCAATTCTCATTTGGTATCTTTCCTGTACCTCACTGGGAGAGGGGCTGCCTGGCCATTCCCAGTGCCTGGCAGCAGCTGGGGCCATTAGCCTGGGCTCAGAGCTGAGACTGTCACTTGACTCCTGTCACTGGGGCACTTGGTGCCAGCTGAGCTCCTCATACGGGCCATTAGCCAGCCTCAGCCCTCATGTGAGAACCTGCTCAGCTGCAGCCATGTTTATCTTCCCTTTCAAGCCTCTTACTAAGAAGCAGTGTGAAGCAAAACAGGTTTTGAGAACTAAATGAAGGAAATCTCTGCTATAAAGGAAAATCTGGGGTCTTTTTTCCCCCAGCTGGCATATTAAAACCAATAGGAAACCTTGCAAAGTGACTTGTTTTCCTCTAAGTCAGCTTGCAGTTCTGTATAGAACTTCTAAGAAATGGAAGTTACAGCAAAATTATCAGAACACCTCTATTTTAGGCCTAAACTAAAAGTAAATATATATTCTACATATATAAATATATAAGATCTAAAATCCCATTACAATATCTAAATTGAATTCAGTAGATGCACCACAATACTTACTGCAGTACAAAGAAATTAGATGAGTTCCTTATTTTGGCCATACATCACTTTTTAAAGTGGAATAGAAAAAAAAAGGTAAAATAAATTATTTAATGTTCATTTATCTTCTCTATTACAATTCTGTCACTGTGTCCTATCATGGGAATATACAAATTCTGCACATTTTGTGAGAGTAGTAATGAGAATGCACTCTTCCTCTGAAATAGTTTTAATTTAAATGATAGAGATGAAAGTTACTCAAAAATCAGCTTGCAATTAGCTGTTGTGATAATAATTGCATCTGAAATGTAGTTTGGTATCAAGAAAAATGGTGTATTGGGACTTGTCATTTGTCTTCTTCATGTTTAAGAATTTTTCACTTCACTGGAATCCCCCTACAATGCCACAAATCAAAAAACCCACCCCAACTCCTCTCACCCAAATCCCATTTTCCAGTTTATTTGCATCACATAAGGAATTAAGTATTAATAAACTGAGACCTAAACCATGCAAAGAAGGTCCTGCATGTCCTGCTAGAAGATAAACTTCAGTGAAACAAAATTAAATTTCTAATTTATGAATGCAAGGCTTGCACTAGCAGTGTGCTTCCAACAGTGAAGCTGGTAAGATTCTCTCCTCTCCCATCTCTCTCTTTCACAACCATATCCTTGTAAATGAACACAAATTGCCAGAAGAGGAAACAACACAGGAAAAGAGCCTCCACAGCCAGCAAAACCACAAAGAATGTAAAAAGTCTCCCACTTATACTTGCACATTTGCTTAAAATAAACTTTTGCCAAAGTTTATTAACACATCCCTTAGCCAAAAATCAAAACAACTTCCCTTAGCACTGCCAGCGTGTTTGCTGAATCACACTGAGAAGGGAACAAAGCCAATTCCAACTGTTCTTCCTATGGCACAGACAAACCTGAAACTGGAACAGAAGAGGCACCAGGCCATCAGCTGCTCAAATTAGATAAGAAACTCACACTTGTGGTGTAGGCAGCTTCGGGGTCGTCCTCCAGCACCCGTGACAGGCCAAAATCAGAGACCTTGCACATGAGGTTGCTGTTGACCAGGATGTTGCGCGCCGCCAGGTCCCGGTGCACGTAGCCCATGTCGGACAGGTACTTCATGCCAGAGGCAATGCCCCGCAGCATTCCCACCAGCTGGATCACTGTGAAGTGCCCGTCGTGCTTCTGCAAGGGAGAAACAGCACAGCTACTTCCCATTTGTTTCATGCCAGGGATGCCAACCACAGCTCTTATTTAAAACACTTCTGTCACCCGTCCAGCAAAGCTGCCCACTTGCAAGCTTGTTTTTTCAAGGACTTAAGTTGCTTGGCAGTGCATCCCATCACATCTCTCATTATGCAGCTTATCCCCCTTTCCTCCACATTTTCACACATTTCACAGTCTTCCTACTGACAACATTTAATTGCTTTCATACTTGGTTACTATGAATGCCTTCCTCTAATGCTATTTTTAGTGCAAGAATGAGAAAGGACACAAATTTCTTCACCTATGGTCTCAGGAAAGAAAGAACCCTCTTTTTATTGTCTCAGCCTTGATTGTCTGCATTGAGGTACTGCTGTTACCTCACTTTTATGGTATTTTTTTGGAGGGGTTTGTTTGTTAAAAAAAAATCCCAAAATAACCTGAAAAAAGTTGGGGCTTTAGCTTATGGTGCTTGGCACCTGATACATAATCTCTGAACTCTAGTTCAAATGGGGTGGAATTTAGGAATTCAGCTTTGCCAAAACTTTCCTGGCAGATTAACGTTAAGCTCAGACCCATGAATGCATTAAACTTCTTGACACCCTCTGAAATCTACTGTAAATAAGAGTTATGGCATTAACTGTGCTTGCCCAGCTAGGCAGCCTTTCTGGGCCTCAGTTTCTCCATCTGCAGCATCAAAGTTATCACTTCTCTATGTCCTGCATCAGACAGCTCCTGAATTATGTGGCAGCGGGGACCTGCACAGAAATGTGATTGCAGGCTCTCTGCCTTGTTTAGACCTGCCCTCTCTACCATTCACAGCAGACTGCTTGTATTTTTGTGACCCCACCTGGCAGACATTTAGCTTCTCATGGATTATTCAGTGACCCAAGCATTTTATGTCTGCAGGAACAACCAAACAAAAACAACTCCTGAAAACAAGTTAACTTTCCATTTTCTCTTTCAACACCTTTAGCATTGGGCTACAGATAAATAACAAGTTCTGAGCAGCATTCAGGACACTTCTATTGCTTAGATCATGCATTTAAGCAAGATGATTTTTATAAGGGAAAAGCTTACAGGAAGTTCAGCAAACCCATCAGATTCAGCAAGGCAACAGGCTGAACTATGCTTAGCTTTATCCCTGGTCAGCAAAGTATTTCAGCATTCCCATAATGATTCAATGATTTGGGGCCTGTATCCAGCTAGTCAGTATATGAACATTTAAAGACCATAACAAAAATCAGAAAGAAAATGGTAAAAGGAAGATACCAACACACCTTGTTAGCTAGATGACCTCACTGCCTTCTTATACTTCTCAGCAACACTTGTATTTAAGGAGCCATGCAAACACCACAGCCACCTCCCAAAAAAGTACATTTAATGACACTTCTTTGAAACCAGCTATTTACAACTGATTTAGATCAATTTTTCACCCTTGAATGTGTCAGTGTCTTATGCCAGGGCAGTAAAGCTTTTCTGTCTCTAAAATCTTCACATTGAAGTAGAGACAGCTTTCCCCAAGGAGGCCACACCCTCCCTTGCACCATCAAGGCCACAGGTGAGCACCTGCTTCTGCAGAGGATACTCAGCTGAGGGTCAAGACACAACTTCTATGAGTCCCAGACTACCAGTGACCACCAGTTTTCTGTAAACTCATCCCATCCAGCAATTAAGCCAAGAGGGACAAAAGATTATACTTTTAACTACTTTAAGCTGCTTCCTGTAAAGGAAGGACAGGAATTCTAGCCAGTATTGTTGTAATGAGGCCACAGGGGATTTCTGGATTTGCCTTTTATTTAATAATACTAATTGTTCAATTCATTAAAAAATATACAAAGCTGGTTGCCAACAGTTAGTACTCTTCACACTTACCATGTATGGATTACTTTTTTCAGCTAACTGTAGAATTAGGATTTGGAACAAAGTGCCAGCACTTGATTTTTGCAGAATGACAATTCAAGCCCCTCTCTACCCCCACAACTAAGTACCAAACTAAACCAACGCCTCAAACGTCTAGATTTCACCTCCTCCTTAACAGCTCCATTTTTTTAACAAACCTCAGAGTCATCTGCAGCACCTCCCTTAACCTTTTGTCTTCTTGGATTGCAAGCATTCATTCCTTCCTTTTTTAATTTCGGCTCTTTCAAACCTAGACCATGCTTGGCTGATTTTTCATAAAACATAACCTTTTGTCTGCTCTTTCCAAGTCTCAGTACTTGCCTTACCAGTATAGCTGTAATGCCTGAGTTTAAAACAATCTCATGCTTTTGCCATTCTCTCCATCGTTCTTTCAAGTTTTTTTGGGATTCTGCCTTGACACAAAAAGTTAAAGCTTCTTATCTTCAGTGTTAAAGAAATGACAGACCTGCTAACGTACCAGCTGCAATTTTATTCTGTCCTCCTTCTCCCTCTGTTTTTTTCTCAGAATCCTCCACTGCATCTGTTCTCCCCTCTCTTTTCTCATGCTTGGTTTTATATTTTTTCACTGCCAGCCTTGCAGTTGGACCAACTGCGTTTTTACTGTCAGCAGAACAGTCTTTTCTCAATCAAGTCTTTTTGTAATCACTTCTTCATCAGTTTTCATGCCAGCTATATCCCCTTTACAATCTATAAACTTATCATTCAATACATCAAACATTTATTGATGTAAGCTGATCGGGATACAGACCATAAGCTATATTTAACCTTTAGAAAATTCAGCTAGGTTGATGAAATTATAGCAGGTAGAATCTGACCTCGTATTTTCAGCATTTTTCAAGCCCCCAGGTACAATCCTTTGGGAACTTTCCACTATTTTGTTTCGTTCACTTGGCATATAGGGAAATAAAACACTCATCTGACTGATAGCATGGTTGTTACCCAGGGCTTTATTCTGATTCCCATAGCTTAGATTTGAAATATGTTTTTGATAGGATTCCCACTGGGCTGTTAAGGGTGTTAATCAATACTGGCAGCAATTCAGACCTCAGCGGACTCACCACATTTATCCTATCATTCCATTAAATTTTAATCAAGCTTTGATGGCTTTTCTAAATAAACTTTTCTCAACAGCTGGGTATAGATGCAATATCTGAGTAGCTGCTCTTGCATTCACGCAGTCCTTAAAAATGTCCTGAAAAAAATATTTTTATTCAGCTACAGTTTGCTTTTAAGAACCTCATGTAAGTGAAATATTCTCCTCATGTTACAGACCTTTCAAGAGCACTAACTTATAATGGGCTGCTGAAGAGGTTCAGTTACTGTAGGGGAAGAAGGAGGATATCCAGAGTTTCTCTCATTGCATTTTGCCCTCCAGTTTTCAGCTCCAGTGCCCAGTGCTTTTCTACAAGCCCGTGGACTTTTTCTTCTTCAGAAGGTTTTTTCCATTTCACTACCCAGTAATCTTTTGGAGGCGTGGCCACTGGATTTTTCTGTATTGTTTCTGAAGTTCCATCAATTTCAAAATCCACTTCCTTATGTGGCTAATGACTCAGAACACTTTTAGGCCTTTATCCTCTCTGCAGGATTTACTACAGGTCTGAAAATTTTACTGCCGATTATTTAGATCTCACTTTAGATGGAGAACAGCACTGAAAATGGTGTGTCTGTGTCTAACTTAGATCATATTCACCACTGACACTTCCTGCTGGTCACTGGGTGAAAGATGCAGTTTTTGCTATGCATTTATTGTTACAGTTTTACTGTGCAAAGTAAATGGTGGAACTTTCTCAAGACAAATCTTCCAAAATTTAAGTTGCAGCTTGGTAGCGTATTTCTTGGAAGCGTAACTCATTCTTCAAACTATCATGTGTCACACTAAAGTTTATATTTTTGGTACTAAATGAGGTCAGCTGATAATTTCTTCTTCATCCAACTGTTGACAGAGCTCCATGCAGACAATTATTATTAACAGATTCCATTAATTCAATTTCTAATTACTTTAGTTTATTTTAAATGCTAATGAGTGATCCCACACAGAGTACAGAACAGCCCTACCTCATGCTTCCTTCCATCCAAACTCCACTCCCTCCACACAGGATGTAGCAGAAATTTCATGAAGATCATATTTCTCTGGCTGCTCACAAGCATCTGATGTTTTAGAGAGAGTTTTAAAGCCTTACTGAAGCCAAAGTTTACAAGATCAACTGCTTCTCCCACAGCCACAAACCCTGAGCCCTGCTACAAAAGGAAACTAGATCTGTTTGACAGAATTAGTTCTTGACAAATCCATGTTGGCTCACACTTATCTCACTGTTATCTTTAAGATGCTTAGACTTTGTTTGATAATTTGTTCCAGAAATCTTACAGCAGTTGACATTAAGCTGACTGGCCTGTAATTTCTTGGCTTCTTTTTTCCTCTCTTCTAAAAGACATTCAAAATCCCTTCATTTAAAAGCCACTGGCTCTGTTCTGATCTTCTGATTTCTCATTCTTGACAAATTCATAAAGAGCACACTGAGACAGTCCACATTACTTTTCAAATTCTTTTTGCCTTCAAATACAAGACCATTTGTAGAAAATTTCCTGTTGCTCAGTACTAAGAATATCTATGGTATTTAATGTCTGAGTAAGAATATCTATATATTAAAAATGCCCAGAATGTCTAAATTAAGCTCTCACAGAAATGCTGTTTTATACATCCTTTTAGGAGGGTAAAACATTGCTTGAGAACAAATGCTGGCTCTGTAGCATCAATGACACCTTCTCAGTGCAATCTTAGGTCACTTAAATACATGCTGCTCACAATTTCATTGTTAAGGTAGTGCAGTCTTTCAAATTCACTTTCTAATTGCTCAATCTGATTTTAGTTTTAAAAAAGAAAAAAGTATCATCAGCTTCCAGGTTCCTAGTGCTGGTTTTCTCTTTTACAGACTGATTTTTGAAAGCCAAATGCCACCTTTATCCTGCCAGGAAAGGAACGTGCCTCCAATAAATTAAAATGCACATGAATGCTGCGTGGGAAAGGAAAAGAAGGATTATTAGTTATGAGCTTCAGTGTTTTTGCCTCTCTGAATGCAGATAAATAATAACAGGAACCATTAAACTTAGGAAAGGCCATCTGGCTTTTTTCCCCCCACAGCCTACTCTGTCTGGTGAGGCCATGTTAGATGGATATACAACACACACTTTACAACACTGTTTCACAGAATTTGCTGCAAGTGCTCATTTTTGTCTTCTCTCACTTTCCCCCCTAACTTGCTAAATGTGTCTGCCACAGCATCTAAACTGTAGCTGAAAAAAGGGTGAGTGTGATGGCAAAGCTGCTCTGAGAATAACTTCATAACGATTACTGCAAGAAACAGCAATATATCACAATATTTTCTCTGTCTAGTAACACTTATCTTAGCCTCTGCTAGGCCAGCCTTGAGGGATTAAAGCTGAATTCAGGGTTTCATTTGCTGTACAGTCTGCTGCAGCTGGTGCTCTAAGGCAATTAAGCTTATTTCTTATAGACTCTTAGAAAGAAAAAAAAAGTGTGGCAGCATTTTCACTTACTTTGCTTGCCTGTATATAAATCTTACTTTTTTCTACAAGTATTTTAATTTTCTGAAGTGAATGGAAATCTATCAGCACCAGTTTTGAGAAGGAAGAGGAGAATTACAATGGCAAATAGCAAAAATAAAGAAAGCAAGGTGGTGCTGTGATTACCCCAGGTAAATGCATCCCTTGCTTTTACAGCTCTGAGATTCACAAAACTGGAGAAGACTGGAGCAACTTTCAAACCTAAATATCTCTGTCTATTCAGCACACCTTGGACACTGAGCAGGAACAAAGCTCTGGTAGTCTGCAGCTGCAGAAAAATACTGAAAGAAATTCAGTATTCTGGTGATATTCTTTTTGGTTCATTTTATGTGTTTCTGTGTAGCCAACCACAAACCTCCTCAAAAGGCAGCTTCCAGACATGTTCCTTTTCTGTGTTTGAATCCATGGCCACACTGCCTGGTGCACGAGGAGGTGAGCACAGACCACAGCCAGAGCAGAGCTCTCCAGGAATCATTCTTCCCAATGATTCTTCTTTCACCTCCTAACCACCCTGTTCCTCCCTGTGTGATGCTAAATCCAATTATTTTAGCCAAGAACGACCCCTTAAATAGAGCTGTGAAAGCAAAATGGAGCAGATGAGATTTTAATCTGAATATCCCTGTGAATCTGTGAGGCACAGGCTTGGAGAGTGGGCTGAGTGGGGGAGAAAAAAACCAACCTCGGGGAAAGGACTTTTGTAGGAATTATTGCAATCATCTCATAGGCTTGGATCCAACAGCCATCTCCAACCCACAGCAGGGCAAACTGCCAAACTGCTTGCTAAAAAGGTTTTGTGGGTTTTTAGCTTTTTTCCCCTCTACTTTGTGGTTATTATGCATCTCTCCTGGTTGTCTTTCTTGTCTCTTTTGCAGCCTGTATCCACAAGCTTGAGCAAACACATCTGACTGCAACTGCCCTGTCTAATCACTAACATCTTTCTATCAATACAGAGAGCTGCCCTTTCAACCCTTCTTGCCTTTATTATTTGCCTCATATGCCTGCAGAATAAAGGATTGCTGAGATCTCCATGACACAGGCAGGTAAAACATAATGACAATGAGCCCCATCTAAAATCTGAATGTGAAGCTGCTAACAGGAAGTTTTACCTGTGTCTCCTCAATTCTCAGGGTTAGCCACTTTCTTTCCAAGCACAGATTTCCTCTGTCTGGAAGCTTTTGGTGTAATGCTGGAAGAGGCTTTGAGCCCCTGAGGAAATACTTAGCTGGAAAGCCACATCCTTTTTCAGAGAAATCTCTTCAAGTGTTACCAGAAATGAAGCCACATGAACCTCATTTCTGGTCAAACAATTGTTTCATTGATGGTAAATTTCAGGTATACTTTTCTGGGATGATTAACCTACATGTTTTTTAATCTACATTTTATCTACATTTTTATCTTACATGATAAAAAACTACAAAAACCCTAAGTTTCATCTTTTGTAAATGAGTTTTATATAATTGCGAAAATAATGCAGTATTTCTGAGGAAAATTCAGTGTCAAGTGTATCCAGCAATTTAGGATGTCTGATGATGCACAATCACTGAAATTAATTACCATCATCTTACAAAATTGGTTCTAATTAGCTGATGCCTTCCCACTTCAGAATATCTCTGAAACAGCTTCATATTGCAAATCCATGCCAATGTTTTTCACCCAAAAGCTCAATGTTAGAAGCCAGCATGCAGGATCCTCTGTGGGGTGGGGGAAGACATAATTCAGCTGAGCTTGCTGTTAAATCCATACAAATAGCAGAAAGTGGGCACTGCTGTCTCTAAAGCAAGGAGTAAAGGCTTTTTAGATTTTAGGGGTGAGAGATTAAAGGGTGGGGAGAGGCTTCTGATTCGTGGCACAACCTGTACTGGCATGAAAGCAAATATCCTACCATGGGTGTGAGGAGGGTGATGGCAAATGGAATTCTTCCTCTGGAATACCCTCACATGAGGAGGAAGGACTGAATCTCACTTTGAATTTGTAAGACTGACCCATTTTTGCAGGCTTTAGGAGAAAGACAGATGGAGGGATGTGCTGGGGAATTTTGCTGGTTGTGGTATATAGGGAAATATTTCTTATGGTGAGAAATGGACTTTTTCCCCTCTGTGTAAAAACACTTTGCACTGGAACAATTGATTCCTTTAAATAATAAGAAAGACAGACTATGTGATAAGCCCTTCCAAATCCCACAACATTTGTTATAGTCACTGAACTCCTTTCATTAGGATTGCTGAAGATAAAGGCTCTCTGCTGCTTTGTATCTTCACAAAAGCTTTTAAAAATGTGGACTTATATCTGCAGGAAACAACTATTATTAATGAAGCAGCTGGATTTCTTTTTAAATAGGTTACTTTGCAGCCATTTGCTCTGCTAATTATAAACAGAAATGCTGACATATATCTACAGTGCTTTGGGATGTTGAATATTATCTAAAGCACATTTAAAAAGCTTTTTAGAAGAATAACCCATATCTGAAGTGTGAATTGAAGCTGTAAAATAATATACATGAAAAGCAGCTGCAGAAATTATTAGCTCACATTTCCCCCCAGCAGTTCTGCTTCCAAATATATCTGATGCAATGTGAGAAGCATTGCTCCACAGTAACATCATAATTCTGCTGATGCCACTTTCTATTAAAGTATCCTAATAAGTAGTAACTGTTCTGATACATGAATGCATGGGAAATAAACCTGGAATATAGCTATCACCAGAGCAGTTCAGAGAAAGGTAATTCTCTCTCATGAATTATTTCAGGACTTGGTTCTATTCTCTTCTATGAAATTCTCCACACACACACACACACACACACACATGCACAGAACAATGTTTCAGGCCAGACAAATCTTCCTGGGGCACTGTTGAAAAATCACAGAGCAGGAAAGCTTCAGGTACTCAAATCAGGGCCAGTTCCTGTGCTGCAGATGGACAGAGAGATGAGCCAGAAAGGAAAGGGGAGTAATTTTTAAAAGCTACCCAGTGTCCAAGACATGAATGATATCAAACGCTCCATAAAAATAACTTGATTTTGAGGAATCAGCGAATTATCACAGGAAACTGCTGGTATGTTTCTGACAACATAACAGATATCTGTCATGTGTCTTGACAATGGAAAATAAAATATTATTTGGGAGAGTAGGTGAGGAGGACAACAAAGAAATGTCTGAGAAAAATTACTATGGAATAATCCAAACCAAAAAGTAAAGAGAGTCAGGTCTGGAGGTATCTGTGGCAGTGGCTCTGCTGTACTCTCAGGGCTGTATCCCTTGCTCCAATTGCTCTGCTCTGGTGGCTTCCCCTCTTCCCCACAAGTACTGCCTCCACGACTTTCTCCCCTCCCATGTAAATCTTTCTGAAGTGCTGGCTGATTCTCCCTCCTGCTTATTCACTTTTTTTTCTCTAAGCAGTTCCTCCTCCTGCTGCCAGAAGAGCCTTCAATCACCATCACCAAGATTTTCATGCCAGTATTTCCACAGCTCCCTGTTGAACATCTCTCCTTTGGGATACCCTTTCAAACAAGTTCCCAAACCCACAGGCCCTTGACTCCCTACAAGCCCAGATTTACAATTCTGCAGGATGGCTACTGGGGGCTGGTGAGGGCTGCTGTTTATTTTTTTAAGTAGTAGACAGGGGGCTAAGTAGACAGGGGGGCTACTGAGGGCTGGTGTTTATTTTTTTAAGACAAATCTGAGATGCTTGACATTAAAATTATTCACACAGGTTCTTAGGTCAGTGGGTCTCTGGAGCATTTCCAGGGCTTCTGTTAAAAAAGAGACTATTTTAGGATAAGTTTAGCTCACAGAGTGGGGGTCATCCTTTCTTTTTACATTTCTAAAAAGAACTAAATACAATTTTGCCAGCATCTTACTCACATTTTCTGTAGCCCTTCTTTAATGTTTACTAAGGACCTTTGGGGGTTAATTAATGCCAGGACATTTCACCCATGAACTGTTTTCTAATTCAATTTGTTAAATGCAAGTAGCCATAAATATTATAAATCAATTACTAAGTATATTCTACGCTTCACCAACCAAAAAAATCATAACAGAGTATTTTTGAAGGTGATTGAGAAAAATGAACCACTTCCATAAGGCCAGGCATTTATGCTTCAATTTATCTTTTCTTTCCCAAAAACAATTTGAAATACATTTTGCTAAATACAGGAACTACTTTTGTAGAAGAAATCAATTATATTCTAAAGTTTAAATCTTCTTTTTTTCCAGCCATGCTCTAATGTATTACTGTACCTCCGAAAAGTACCCTGGGGAAAAGGCTTCTATTCTTCACTAGAAATCCATGAATAACATTATGTAGAAATTAATTTGTGATAAATGATTTAAAATCTTAACCTAGAATGGTTTCTGATTCAAATGTCATCAGAAAATGGCACCTCACCCGCAGGAAGGAGTCAAGGGATCCGTTCTCCATGTATTCAACTACAATCATTACTGGTCTGCCTGCAAAACAGCAAAGAGACACATCAGGATTGTGGACATACTATGGGGCTTTTACAATTCTAGCTGTTCTGCAGAGGTTATTCACAGTAGCTGAATATATAAAATACTTCCAAAATATTCATTTACATCACAAACACAATTCCCTGTGTTACTCCTAAGAATTATTTTCTATGCACTTTTTTTTGTCTGCTTTAGTTCTTACTGGGTCAGCTGGATGCACATCATTCACTTTGGTGTACTCTCCCTTAAAAAATGATCAAAGAAGAGCCTGCTATCTCCAAATAGCAAAACTTGCCATGTAGTATTTTGGAATGTATCTGAACTAAGGCAAAACCCAAATATTCATAAGCCATGTCCAAGTAATTACAAACTGAGGGTCATAATTTTCCTTTCAAAGAAAAATATCTCAGTGACTTAGGAACATAGGAGAAAGACACAATGGGGTGTCACAAAAAAAGTTCTCCTAGATCTGCTGTGTGCACTGGGTGTTATAATCCAGCAAAACCCTGAATTCATATGTTTGTAAATACGTAAAATATACACAAATCAAGTGTTACTCAATCAAGGTTTTGCTCAACGAACACAGTCCCAGGGTGGCACCATATTCAAACTGACGCAGAACAAGACATTACATTTATTTCTTGAAAGGACATCCAAGTCTGAAGATACACTTTTGAAATGTGTACTTAACTTAAACACCAGCTCACTGCTGGTACCCTGTAAAAAACCCTCTAAAAGTGCTTGACAGGAGAGGGCAATCAGGCTGCCAACCAGGCTGCACAGCAATTCTCAGAATTATTAATATCACAAAGCAGCCATTCTATACAAAAAATTAATGAAAAAGAATGTTAATAAGATTAGGAAGGATGTGAAAGGGCTTAAAATGGCAGAATTTTCTTTTCCTGGGAATGCCCATCTCTTTTGGCGTTTGTGGGAAGCCAGAGCTATGCTAAGTGGTGACACTGTGAGTCCACCATTTCCCTTTCTCAGTTCCACACTAGCTGGGCCAATATTTTTTTCAAGCCCAAAAGAAGACTCTTTAATCACTTTTTTCTCCTCTTCTGCTCAAATTATGTTTGTGATTGTTTTGGATGAGGGGATGAGAAACAGAGAAAGTGCTCGGGCTGATAAAGCGTATAAGGGCATTTTGATTGTTCCACCACAATTATCTATTTCTGTTCAGTTTGGTTAATAGTGGAAGTGTTTATTAAACTGTCACAATGTACAGCAGGCCACAGCCAGGTATTTCTCCTGAGCTGTTACAGTTTCCCTTCAATCTAAAAAATGAATGATCCATTTCTGTGTTTGCTCCAGCATGTTGACCCAGAGTTTTGGGTTCCTGGTGATGCCCATTCACAGAGCTTAGTCTGGTCTTTCTGTAGTATCTATCAATATTCCCTCATTTCCTCTAATAAAAATTGTGATTATTTCTGTATTGACTTTCATGTTCACATCTTCCATGAATAAAACATTTCATAGTGTTGTCACAATACTAATTATTTTTTCTGTGTGTGTGAAAATTCCCAGATGCCTTGATAAGTCTTTTTGGATAGCCCTTGGAAGTGTGAAGAACAGTCAGCGTCTTTCTTTTTAACTGAATGTTTAGTCTCAGCTGCTGATGTGCATCTGCCACCAAATCAGATATATTCATCTGCACCCATTGGTTATACCCTGGTTTTGCAATATAAACTTTAAATATACATCACTTTTAAGCTCTTAGAGATCAGAGGTTTTAAAAATTCATGTTTCCTTTAGTTCAGTTTGCTAATGATGACTGGTTGTACAGCCCACTCTCTTTAGTTTCAAGCACATCAATGCCCCAGATTCCCTTCCCTTTATCATTTCCTTACTGTCACAGGGCTGACACCTCCACATGAAAGGAAAATCCTAAAATCTAGAGAAGTAAACAAACTGCAGCCTGATGCTAGAGAATCTTCCACTGTGCAAAACCCTCTTGAGCAAGTAGTAATTTCTGAATTGATGCAGACAATAGCATTTTTCAATAAGTAGGGGTGTAAAGCTGGCTTTCAGATGGCATATTTGGTCAGAAATTTCTCTTTCTGGGTAAATCACCTAAAACACCGGTACAGAAAATTTGCATTTGAAGGGAAGGACAAATGGAGCTCTAGAACAGCACCCCTGGTTTCCTGTGGATAATCCTTTGGCACTCTACACTTTGCAGAAGCTGTAATTTTCTCTAGAGGTTCACAGGCCCTCATTGCAGCTTTTATGATCCTTGGATTGATATCCTCCAACACGAATTATTTTCGTACTTGCTGAACAGAACTATTAATTCTTCTACATTCTCTCACAAAATATTCTTCCCTCCAAGAAAACCCCACCTGTACTTCCTTTTGCTCAGACCCTATGCTCCTAGATTAAAGAAACTATGAAATGCATTTATATGCATTCATCTGTGGATTTAAAGAATATATTTTGGTATTTTTTCCACTAGACAATGAGGTTTTAAACCACTCAACTTGAATGATTTGAAATGACATGCCTTAACACAAAACCAGCTCTTCCAAGTGACAGCACAGGAATGGCACTAAATACACCAAAAAAGCACAGCATTTTCCTTCTAACAGGTTGCTGTATATCAGAAAATCAGTATACCAACAATAAATTTAGTCACTTAGGCTGATAGCTTCCCACTGACTCAGTCTGTATCACTTGCCATGCTACCTAAATTTCAAATGAAATTGAGGTGGGATTGTGTCAAGACACTAAATTTGTGTCAAGCCACCATGACAATAAACCTGGCTCCATCACTTGATTATCTCAAGCAAAAATCTTTAATCTGGACACAAACCTAAATTCTCAAATAATTCTCAAATAATCTAGTCTTTAGTGTGACAGCACTTGATAAAAGCCACCTGATTTTGGCTGCAAGTTTAATGTATCCCTGGAGCTATTTATGTATTGCAAGCCAGACTGTGACAGTGACATTTTTAGTCAGCACAGTCTTTGGAGCACCTGTGGATTGAAAATGTCTCAGCTGTTGTTAGGGTGGCTTGAAGACATAGTAAAAAACTCTGATACACAGCAGAATCCAGTGGGAACTTTTACCATCAAAGTGGCAACACTGGCTCTATTGCCAGTATGTTATCCTCTAGAGAGTAGTGCAGTTTGAGTCCAGAAAAACTTGTATGTGCTGAACCCCTGTACAAACAAAAAATACTGATTTAGTTTTAAATAGGACTACAAAACTGACTTAAAAATAGTACTGGGAGATTTCTAAACTAGTGTGGTGTTTGCATCTAAATAATTTTTTAAAAAAGCCTATTACTTAGATTATGAAAAATTACATTGTTCTCATGGTACTAAGAATTCTTCATCCTCAAAACAAGAACAGGAATGAATAAATGGGAGTGGGGCAGAGACATCTCTGAGACAGAGAAGCAATCTTTGATTATTTTATCAAGGGGTAGGCTAATGCAATGCTGGAAGGCATTGATATTCCCAGATTGCTTACAGCACAAAAGCTGGAGAATAACAGCTTTAAGGACAAAGAGCAGCAGGATACAGATGGCAGCCAAGGCACTCCTGGGAGTGACAACGACCTCCAAAAATGGCTGAACCTCCTGGGATAGGAACACACCCATCTCCAGCCCAAAGAATTGCCCACTTCAGGGAGCTGTTTCCACATGGATACAGGAACAGGTACAGGAGAAGGATCTGAAGAACTGAGTTAATTTTACAGTCAAGAGCCACACAAGAGAAGGAATGGGAAAAGGACACTGAAAAAGGTGTCAGCTGAGGGCTTGGAACCAAGGAGCTAAAAAGTGTGGGTGTTGCTGGAGGAGAGCACACAGCTTCTCCCTTAAAATGGGGAAGGATGAAATAAAAATGTTTGAAGCTGGTTCAATGATCAAATCAGTCAAACAAATCAGACTCACAGCAGTTTTAGATGCTTAGCACTGCTGGAGTGGGGAGTACTGAGAGAAAACAGACCCTTTAAAGCAGAAGAATTATAGAGTGTCCTGAGGCAATAGGTTTGAACCCTAAATACAGATTTAACACACTACATATATCACATTCATAATTTGCAGCACATTAGAACAGATGTATAATTTTACTACATGTTTAAGATAACAACATGAAATAATAACTCTTTATACATGACACACACACTGATACCATCCCCATATTCTCTGTTCTCAGATTTTTTGTGATAACATAAATATTCCTGCCTCAGACACACGTGGGATATTGTCCGAAGCAGATTTCCCTCCTTTCATGTGGAGTAACTGTGGCTCTGGGAGATCCATTTCAGAGTTCCAGCATCTCAGAAAGCCACACTGAACACACAAGAACAGCACTGAGGCTTGGCATGATGCAGGGAAAGGACAGTAATTCAATTTATCACAAATGAGATGAATCCATGGAAGGGGCAGGGGCTGTTCACTGTTTTGAGGCAACTCCCACCTTGTGACAAGAGGCTGACTGCTTTGGACAACTTCCCCTAAGTTCTTCTCTGCAGTTCTCCCACTCAGCTGTACTGCAGTGCCACTCAAACAAAACCAGTGAAAATGACAAACAACCTGTATTGATGTCATGCCACCCTAGAATATGCTGCAATCTTGTATTTTCCATTCATCAATCTGTCATTTTTTTAATAAGCAGGAATGCAAAACTAAAAATAAAAAAAAAGAGCTATACATTGCCAAATAATGTAAAATACTGATTAAATCTGAAATTCACATTGTATATGTTTTTAGGATTTGTTTTTCTCCACAACACAAGATTCTGATAGCATGCAATTTAATTGAGTGCCAGAGTGACGAATAAGGAGGAGAATCTGAAGTGTCATATCAATGACAAAATATTCAGCTTGTTGTCTCCTGTTGTCATTTTAAATAATACAGCAAAGCCTCCTTTAATGAATGTTTTATGTAAGATTAATCCTCCAAAAAGAATAGTTAGCAC
>VYZP01083453.1:0-24869 GCA_013400635.1 Hypocryptadius cinnamomeus | reverse complement strand
TCCCATTTGTTAAACAGGAAAATTGTTTCCTTGTCCTAGAAGACTGCAACCAGAATTCTTACGAAGCCATTAATTACATACTAATAATTAAATCAAAATTAAATATGAACAGAGGTGCACATTCCTTATTAAAAGCAATTAAACAGAAAGCACAGATACACAAATAAAAAATGACTCTGAGGCTAGAAAAGAAAGAAAATCAAATAAAAACTAGCCCATAATAAAGGCGCACTCTGTTTGCTCCAACTCATAAAGCCCGAGTTCATCAATTTTCTTTAAATATTAGCAACTTAATTAAATCTGCTTTTTTCCCTTTAATCCTCTCCTCTATCTAAAATAGATCTGTCCACATGCAGAAGTTTGTAACTAGTGCTGACCCCATAATTCTATTTAAAAAACCCAAAGAAATCCACATCAAACTGACAGCAGCCTCAGGGGAAATTACAGTTCAGAAGAAGGATTAGCTAGAGAACCCAGATTTTATGGAAATGGTATCGGCCCTTCAGAAAGCACATGTAGGTGTGTGAGAGGCATCCACAGAGGGCAAGCCCCAGCTACTCTGCAGGGTCACCCAGTGCAGGAAGCCTCCGGACCCACAGACTGTGCTAAGAGGGCTGACACACTGCTGGGGACAAGGAGTGTCCCAGGCAAGCACTCCATCCTCTCCCAGCACCAGGAAAAGCCTGGCCCTGCTGGCTCTCAGCCCTGGGGATCACAGGCAGCGCTGTCAGTGCCGCTGTTGTGAGCCAGGCGGGTGATGTGGTGGGTGGTGTGGAAAGGGGCTGTAAAACGGGTGAGTTGTAGGTTTGGGTTCAGCTGGAGCCGAGGCACTGCCAGGCCTGTGACAGGGCCCGGTGCCTCCGCTGCTCCCAGGGGAGCCATGAATTAGCTGTGCCTGCTCCGAGGGCGGCGGAGGAGCGCGGCTTTGAGTGTCTGCTGAAACGGACACAAATCACCACTGAAATCCCCGCTGGCCCACAGCCAAGAAACCCATTTCCAAGTTCCTCCAGACTCATGCCCAGACGGCTGAGGCCATCAGACAGCCCTGCTGTACAAGCTCTTGGGCACTTTCCTTCAGGGTGAGCCCACGCCTCCAGCTCTAGCTGGATTGTAGCGTGTTTCTCTGACTGGTCCCAACAGCCAGCACTGCCTTCGCCCAAATACAAACACCACATCTGCCTGACACGTGGGGAAGCTGCTTCTCCAAAGATCCCAGAAAAGGATAAAGCCCTGAAACCCCAAGGTGAAATGCTCCTTCAGCCTCAGGACACCAGGAGTGGAGGGAGCAGAGGTCCATGTCCAGCCTTCCCAGGACGTCACACACCAGGGAAGTGTGGTGAGCTCCCACCTGCAGACCCAGTCCTGCCCAGCAAGGCACTGTCACCTGCCAGCAGCTCCCACAGAGACAGGGCTTCTTGCACCCACCCCCAGACATCATAAGAATCCTACAATTTTAGGAACACAGGTGTAAATCTTGGTGTGTCCTGTTATCACCTCTGGGAGCACATTAACCTCAGCACCCCTAGCAGGGACCAGACTCCTGCCATCACAGTCCACAAAGTATTTCTCTAGCCAGGCCCCTGTGAACAACCTTCACATGAGCCCTCTCTCTGCTCAGCATTGCCAGCATTTCCACCCTGCCCATGGCTCTGTGCCCCATGGAGACATCAGGTCAGCTTACCTTCCCCACATACAGCGGCTCCGTGCCCGTGTACTCCTCCACCACAAAGAACTGATTCCAGACCCAGCCACGCTTCACTCGCCCGCCGGCCAGCAGCGCAGGATCCCCGGGCTCCCCTAGGCCAGGGCCCTGCACCGCCGTGTGCATGGCCCAGGACCCCAGCTCCTGGATGGCACAGAACAGCAGCAGCATGGTGCACAAGCAGCCCTGCAGCCCCTTCGCCATGGCACTCTAGGAGGCTGCATGAGCAGGAGCTTCTGGATGGGCAGCCAGCATCCTTTAGGGAAAAGTAGGAGGAAAGTCCACGCTAGCAGCGTGAGGCTGCCGGGTCAGCGCAGAGCATCCCCGTCCCTGCTGCATGCCGTGCCCTGCAGCTGGAGCGCTCCTGTCCTGCGTGAGTCACATCTGTGACAAGAGGCGTCCCGGACTGCCCGCTGCTGGCGTGGGAGCAGTCAGTGCTGGTGCCTCGCAGGCTGCTCCTGGGTCTCCACAAAAGAGTCTGGCAGCTGGCATTTGTCCCTGGGGACAGAGCTGCAGGGCTCCGTGCTGGGCTGCCGCCGGTCTGGCTGGGGAAGGGGGCGATGCACAGCCTGCTGCCCACCCTGCCAGTGGGCACACGGGGCACAGACACCCACTGCTGGCATTCACAGGGGGAGAAGGAAAGCTCTTCCACAAAGGTTTTCACAGAGGAGTTAACAGGATGAGCTGCTGTGGCCAACGTCTGCCTGTCCTGTGGCAGCCTGGGACTACTGTGCAAGGCGTGTGGCAGCGCAGGTGTCTGTGCCACACGGGCAGTTCACAAGGCCATTTGTAACTCCCATCTTCAGGGGGACACCATCCCAGTGCCTGCTGAAGGGTCCTTTGTCCAGATGGTTCCGGTCACTTCCATTCTCGGCTGGCTCACGCAGGGAGGTGCAGGGCAGTCAGCAGCATCTCCAGGAGCCTGGAAAAAGCCAAGGTGTCAGAGCTGGTGTGAAAACACGGCCCAATGTCCCCCTGTGCTGCTCCTCCAGCCTTGGCCAGTATCTCCCACCCGCCCTGCCCCAGGTGCTCCACAGCAGGGCCAAATGCCACAGGTCCTGACAGAGCAGCAACACAACAGGGAGGGCGGCAGAGCTCTCAGCACTGCAGACATCTGCTCCAGCAGGGACTCAGAGACCAAGGACCCTGCTGACAAGAGCACCCCTTCATCACATGGTCCTGGCTGTTGAGAGGAGTGAGGTCTGTGCCTGGAGGGAGTCACTGGTGCCCACCCACGCTGTTAGGAGATGTGCAGCAGCACTCCTGGCACAGCACAGCTGCTGGTGACTGCACAGGACCAGAGCACAGCAGTCCTGCACAGGCAGACAAGGCTCACACTGAGGGATACCAAACCCTGAGCATGGGAGGTACAGCCTGTCCAGACACTCCTGCAAGCCCTGCCTGCAGAACCCTTTGGTCATTTCACCTCTGCAGCCATGGGCAGCAGAAAAGCATCTGTTCAAGAATTTGCCACCTGGCTGACTCTAAAGGTAACAATTTGAAAAAGGGCTCTGGTGTAAGCTTCAAGCCATCCTCAAGGCACTAAGGGCTGAGACATGAGACCTTTAGCCCAGGGTACATTGCATCCAGTGAGCTCATGGAGAGAAGAAGCCTGATCAGGAGATGGGGATGCAGCATCCATCTCTCCCTGCACCAACGCCCTGAGGTTCCACCAGAGCTCTGCAATACCAGCCACAGCCTGATCTACTCATGAAACATGCACCAGTCTGCAGAATTCATCTCCTGTCAGCTGCTACTCTTAACAGGAGGCAGAAAAAGGGTGAATGGAAAGGCAAATGATCCTGGACTAGATGTCCATCTACTCCCCACAGAAAGGGAACTGGACTGTGCTTTGCACAGACCCCCGCACAAATCTGAACAGTTCAGAGGAGGGACAGCTCCCACACATTTCTCCAGCCCTTTCTCTCACTTGCCATTCCCCCATGTGACTCCACCAATGGGACTGCTTCCCAAACAGGGAATGTCTGCTGCACTCTTTCCTGTCTGCATTCACTTGTCTGGTCAAACACCTCCCTAAGAACCACAAAGCATCATTCTGCACTGCCTGCTCATGGTTCACAAGTTGTGTGTCACACAATGTGCACAAATGTATTCACCAAAAGGTCTCACACACATCCCACCCCATGCACAGCTAAGATCACTCATACTCACTGGCTTCTTTTGTCTATTTATGTCTCATTTGTGTGCACACACATTTCCTCCCCATGCACACACGCTATATTCCACTCACACATGCACATCAGCTGTCACATATGCCAGCCCTGTGCACTTCATGCTCCAAGGAAGACAGGGTCTCCAGTGTATTGTTATGTTAGAAATCATGGTACAGAAGCATTAACATTGCTCCCCACCTCTCCTCCTTGCCAGCCCATTTATTATGAAGATATTTCCACACCAGCCAGGTGAGGTTGTTGGCAATGTGTCTCACAGCCAGGCCTCCCCACGCAGAAGTGCTTCCTGTCCCTGCTCCCAAAGGGCAGCTGGTGAGGATCCCTATCAAACACCAGAGTATTTAACACTGTACACTTAGGGGAGCAAGATGACCTGTAGGTGGGGGACAGACTGAGCCATCTCTTCCCATGCAGAGGGTAAAGTAACTTCACAGACCAAATGCAGAGATTGGGGTCCCTGCTCTGGAGCAACAGAGCTGAGGCTGCCCAACTCACAGCAGGCTCCAGAGCAAGACACTCACAAAAACAGCACAAATGCAAACGTGCTTTATCACACTTACCTGGGTATATGTGAGATAAATACAGCAAGACATAGTGCACCACTGTCACAAACAGCACCTCTCCCAGTTCTCACACCTAGGAGATCTCTGGTTATTTTGGAGTAGGTTACCCAGACAGTGAGACATGTCAATAAACTGAGCAGCATAAGCTGTGCCAGGGCAAGAGTTTCAGGTCAGCAGCAAGGGCAAACAGTAAGTGTGGGAAGAACCAGCATCTCTGCCTGCCACTCTGCAGCACTTTTGCAGGCAACACCTCCGGTTGCATCCAAAATCTGAGTAAGATGAGTTTTAGCTGGTAAACTCAACTGCCAGAAAGAGAATTTAAAAAATAATCCAACTGCATGTGCTCTCAGGACAGCTATGTCAGCCAGAGCCTTGGGGAGAAGCAGCCACCACCTGCTGAAGTCTCCTGTTCTGCCTACCCAGCATCCTGCCCTTGCCATCCAGGAGCACATCCAGCCATACTGATTTATAAAGCCCTGCCAGAAGCCTGACAAGGCAGCAGTGCCAGTGCCAGGGTGCAGTTCTGCAACACTGAAGGCCTTCTGAACACATGGGGAGGCTGCAGGAAAGCCAATCCAATGGAGCAAATCCTGGCACCACAACTAACATCAGCATCCAGGGTCTCCAACCGAGCTGGCACATGAAGGCAGCACATTGCCTCCAGAACCCAGCACTCGGGGCACACAGCTGGCAGAAAGCACCAACACTGGCTCTGTGACAGCAGTAGGAGCCACCTTCATTCCCCTCATCACACCATTTCACATCTTGGTGGCATCTGATTTCCTCCAGGACACAGCTACCCCAGCACACACTGCAGGCAGCCCTGTGCACACAGAAATGGCACTGCTCCTTGTTCAGAAATGGACTCTGGGCCTTCTCTGTCAGCCTGACCAGAGTTACAGCACAGTCCCAAACAGCATCAATAAACCAGTAACAACAGCAGCTTAAATGCACACACTAAGGCAAGGCAGGAAAGAGGAAGTGAGGGCAGGAGATGCTGCAGTGGGTGAGCTCCACTTGAGCAGAGCTGCTCCCTGCCTGGCAGACAAGCTGGCCCACAGTTCCCAAGGCAACTTGTTCAGCCCTGCTGCATCTGAGCACTCCACAGAGCAGATTCTGCCATGGAGAGTCCTGCTGAGCACCCATGGGGCTGGGCTGCGTTGCTGTGGGAAACACAACCTTATGTATAGTCTCAGCTATTGTGCTGTTTTTTATATTTAACAGAGTTCTCATCTGAGCTGATGCAGTTTGCTGGTGACAGTGTCACGTGTCCAAAGTTCAGCTACTCTCAGCTGAGCTGTCTGCATGCTCTTCCTGTGGGCAGCAATGCAAGACTCAGCTGCCTCATCCAGGTCCCAGACATCAAAGCCCAACTACAGAACCTGTGGTGACCTCCAGTCCCCTGCATGACAAAATGCGGGCCCAGAGACACATCTGTAGCCAGGCTCATTGCTGATCCAGATCCTTCTTCTCCAGTGGCAAATTCTCAGCTTTTGTCTCTTGTGTGACAGCTTCAGGGTCATGTCTCTCCTCAGTGTGCAGAACCTTTCCAGCTGCCACATCACAGACCTCTTCCAGAGGATGCAAAGCCAAAAGCCCCAAGTCCTGGTCATGCCCTTGCAGCAGCAGGAATCAAGACACCCCAGAAGGTCCCATGCACAGGAACCAGGACTAGCACAGTATTTATTTCCCTGTGCTATTGAAAACCTTTCACCAAGAGCTGGAAGTGCCCCTTCTCTGTGCCACAGGTGAGCAGCAGGGCTGTGAATAACCAGTGGGAGCTGCTGCAGCCAGCCCAGCCCACAGCAGCACACATGCTCCCACATGGCAGCATGCCCAGCACTCACCACACCAAGCAGGTTTCCATGCAGAGTGTGAAGCACCAGACCCTCACACTGCCCCAGGCCCAGGGTGATGTCCCCTCTCCTGCTGCTCTGCCATCCCTGCTTCCAATTATCAGCACAACTCCCCCCTCCCCTCCCCACAAGAGCTCGTGCAGTTTGTTGGTGTGCATTTGGCACAGCTATACTGTACATCATGTTGACAGTAGAAATTACATCCTGAGCTTATGTTTTACACTGTGCTCTGTCAGAACTCACCGCAGCCCAGTGATCAGGACAAATTGAATAGCATCCCGTCCATGTCAATATTTATTTCATTTTACAAATGCAGGCTGATGCAGGAGAAAATAGGAAGGGGGAGGGGGAAGACATGGACAGGCAATAGCACACCAGGACAGCAGTGCCCAGTACACCACAGTCCTGCATTACAGGAGCTCAGGGAGGATTGTCCCACCCAGAGGCCAGGCAGCATCCCTGGGACCCCATACACGTAGCTCTACTGGAAGGGTTGGCACACCAGTACTGCTCCTCTGACAAGCCCTAACAATTGGTAAAAAACACAGAACTGCCCACCAGGTACCAGAAGATGCAAAGGCAGGGAAGGAGAGCCCTCTCTCCTCAATCCCAGCCTGCAGCCTCAGCAAACACGAGCTTGGATGTCCTGCTCTGGCTCCCCACTCCTCCCAGCAGAGTGGCACCAGCCACCAGCACCAGGACTGCTCCAGCTGCTCAGAACAGCCACGAGGATGCTACAAAGGCTGCTGAGGAGCAAGGCAAGAGCAAGGCACTGCTTGTGCCACCCTCTAGAATGCAGAGCCACAGCATGAATACCAAGCACAGGAGAGGAGTTCCTTAAAGCTTGGGCTTTCTTCTGCTTTAACACAGCCCAGAGGACACAAGGAAATGAAGGCTGCAGTAGGAGGGTTGCTGGACAGAGACAATACCTCAGTCCTGACACCCACGGTCCTCTTGCTGCTGGATTAGCTGCCTGCAGAATGAGTTCATGGGAGCAGCCCTTACACAGCCCCAGCCCTGCTACCCAGCAAAGCCAAGGAAGGAGCAGGCAGCAGCACAGCAGGGACAGTCCTCGGGGTGGGGACAGCAGTGGCTGCCAGCGCCTGCAGGCAGAATCCCAACCCAGTGGCTGAAAACTGGGAGCTTGTGGACTCCCATGCTGCCAGAGAGCTGCTCCTGACAATGTGCTCTCCCAAGGGCAGACCATGCAGGGACAAAGGGGGCATGAGAAGAGCTGTGGTGTGCCTGCATCCCCAGGCTCTGGAGCAGCTACCTCTGACCAGCCACACTGTTCTGCCAGCTTTGGCACTGAGCACAGCCACCTCACAGGGAGGCTGCAGAGGAGAGCATGGGGAGATACAAGAGGCAGGCTGGAGATGCAGACAGAGCACAGTTACAGCTTTGTCAATGGTTTGCAGCTCTGCTTCCAACAGGCAGGACTACAGCACCTCTGGAGACAACCCAGGACAGAAAGTCAGATGGACAAAACTCCTACTTGACTCCCAGCAAGCAGCCATAAGTGCCCCACTGTCAGAGCAGCAAGAAGAGCACAATTTTCACACCAGCTTGTTCCCAGAACATACAAACCTATCAGGAGACCCTTTCTAAAGAGTGGGGCCAACCTCCAGCACCAACCAGCCCCCTCCACTCTCTGCCCAGCTCCTTCTGACCCCTCTGTGCCTTTACCTGAGAGCTCAGAGGGTGTGCACTGGCTCCAGCACCATCCACATGTCAGCTGTGTCACCTCAAGGGAACAGCTGGAGCCACACGCAAGCACAAGAGCAGCTCTGGGGGTCAAATCAGTGCCAGCTCAGTCTGTAGCCCACAGGGAGCCCACCTGCCTCACATCTGAGAGCGTGGGCAGCACAGCAGCCCAGCCTCACACAGCCCTTGCTGAGAGATGGGGCAGGAAAAAGCAGCAATTACTCCAACAGCAATTATTTTCCAGCACTGCCTACAGTGCAGCACGGGCTGTGACCACGTCTCCTCCTGTTAAACAGGATTCAAATCCGCTTAAAGCTCCCCTTCCTGGGAAAAGGAAGAGGCTGGCCAGAGCACACTCCCCAGGTCGGTTGTATGGAGGTAATACAAGCACGGCAAGGCTGCTGCAAAGCTTTAAGATGGTTCATAATCTCCAGGCCTAGGGCTAAGACATGAACTCAGGCTCTCTGGAGCTCACTTTCTCTACTGGATATTGTAAGACAAGATGAGGCAAATATAGGTTTTTTTTTTTCTTTTTATAAACTTCTCCTTGAAATATAGAGACGAGAGATGAGGCAATCTCGCCAGACATAAAACACTGTCAACTCCAGGCCAGGCAGGTGTATCACAATCAAGCTCCCAACATCCCACACACTGTCTCTTGACAAGAGATGTCAGTGTCTGCACACCAAGCACCTTGGCCAAGCACCCACCCATATCCCCACAACCTCCCACAGCTCCTCTCCAGCATTCAAGAGGCACCTCAGGATTACCCCTTTGGGCTGGACAATGGAATGCACTGAGCCCTCTGCCCCCCAGGGAAAACTCTGCAGTTTTAGAACAGCACAACCTGGCTGCAGCTCCCACAAACCAGTGTCCTTGACTGGAAAACATGAACACACATCACTAATTCTGTAAGGGAAGGCAGCACTGCCGAGAGAAAAGGTGTGGGGTGCCCACTCACATCAAGACAGGATGATCACAGCCACTGCACTGCAAGCTGCCATTCCAGCAGATCCCAGCAGTGGCATTTAAGTCTCAATGTCCAGATAAAGCTGAACAAAGTACCAGAATACTGGTGCCACAGAGAGCATCTGGAAGCTAGACGGGTTTTTGCCACTGCAAGCTCTGGAACTCCCATTGCACCCTCTGCTGAAATGGATCCTGCAGAAGGCAAACTCTAACTCAGTGTCCTTTCCAGAATATCACCAAATTTTGCTAATCAAGCAAGAGATGGCAAGAGATATTGACCTGGAGAGCACATAGCATCACCCTGTGTACAAATGCTGGAGATCAGTGGCAAAAGGATTCAAAACTGTGGAGGCTTTTGAGTTAAGATATTTAAATTACTTTTGTGTTTACTTACACAGTGGAAGGGTCATGTAACCAGTTACTGGATAAGCATATCCCAAATGCAGGTCCAGACTGTGCAAGGCAACATTTGGTAGCAATCTGCCTTTCAGCAAGTCTTCAGCCTTGATAGAGAGCACAGAAGACAGACAGACAATGATAAAATCAAGTTCTCTCTCTGATGTCACCATAGCCTCAGCTCTGACAACAGGGCAGAAAACCCATTATCCGTAGTAAAAGTTTAGTCATGCTTATTTTTGAAGTAAATCTCTGGATTTCCTCTTTCTGCTTCCTTGGAACTGTTCTCTCAGCAAGGAACTCCTTCATCTGCCTTTCTTCTCAGATCAACTTGCACACGGTTGAGAAAAGTTGTTTTGGCAGAGGAATGTGTACCTACACAAGGCTCAGGTCTGTATGACTAAACATGCCTCTTTGTCCCTTCTTTTTAAGTTGCTTTAAGTTTAATTATTGTCCCCTTTGATGCTGCCTTGAAAAATTATAATAGAAAAATGAGGCAACTGCCAGAGCAGGAGCTATTCACAACCTTTTGACTTCTCATGTTCAGTCACTTTCTGCTATCAGACACACTGTGAGGAACTGTATTTGTTAAAGCTCTCACACAAGCATTGTTTGGAAAGAAGTATTTTCAAAGTTTAGGAGTTTTTTTTTCCCCTCTAAATCTTCTCTAGTCCAAGTTTCAAAGAAATTTTAATTGCAAAGAAAATCTCAACATTTGCCCTAGGGAAGAGGTTTTTACAGCCATAACGGTCTCGCTCTGCAGCAATTCTTTTCCAAATATGGAATTTTCATGCCTTGTCTACGTGAATACAATACTTTTAATTTGTCTTTAAAAACAGTCTCTGAGAGGAGGTGGAAGCAGCCATCACAGCAACTCTGTCACCACTTCTGAGATGGACAGAGCTCCTCCTGCTGTGGTGAGAGAGCTCTAGAGCTCAGACCAAGCCTTTCATGTTAGGAACTGGACAGAGAGCTGTTCTGAAAGTCATTCCCTTACAAACACCCTGTATAAAGTCAGAAGTTGCATTCCTAAGAGAGCTGCATCTTTTATGCCTCAGCACCTCCTGAGGAGCCTGAAGTGCTCTTGTGCAGTGGGGCAGAGAACCCTCCCCAGCCTCCCCTGCCAGAGCTGCACCTGTGGCACAGCCCTAGGACACACAGGGACCACCACCACTCCACTCCTTGCCTCCTGCTGCACTTCTTCTGGCCCTGAACACCAGCAAAAGTGACAAGAAAGGAAGGGCATGAGCCCAAAACAGGGCAGGTGGAATCAAAGCTGATGGCCCAGACAACGGGCCATTTGGATGGGAATTAAAGGACAAAGTAAAATAAAAAAGCACAAAATGGAATTCTTCCGCTTTGACAAATGTGGAGGGAATTGGATTCTTTTAAGCCAATGTTTGGCAGATGCATGAATTATTTATCATTCAATATTGTGTGATTAAATGGAAAATTGAAGATGTTCATAGCTCTGTCTGCAACTTTCTACCTCTTGTGAAAGACTCCTCAAATTCCTACACAGAATAACAAGTGGGTATTATAGTGAGTCAGAAAGGTTCAAAGAAACCGCCTTCAATTTGCTTCTCAAGGTTCAAGGTCATGTTCAGACTCAGTCCTCTGGTGAAATAAATACTATGGCAGGCACACACCACCTTCAGGAAGGTCTCTTGCTGCTGCTCACTCTTCTTCCCTATACATCTTAATCCTCTTAGCAATTTTGTCCTTGGAAATCCCTCAGTCTTCATGACAGGAGATCTGCAACCCCTCTTCACAGAAGGCAGGAGGAAGTCCCTTCCCCTGACAGCACACTGTCATTTTGAGACTAAGACCAGGCCCCCACAGGATCCTCCACAATGAAGCTGAGAGGTTGTGAGGGAGGACAAGAGAGCAGCAAAAAACCAGGACAAGACCTGGGGGGCTGCACCTGCAGTTTTCACAGCACTTTTCTGCAGTGCAACAAGATCATCTGGTTGAGCACAGCCCAGATTAGAAGCCTGTACCAACTTTCCACTGCAGATACCTCTTTGGGTGCCTTTGGTCCAAGCTAAGTGGCTTCCTCAGCACCTCAGGACAAGCCTGCAGCAATAAACAGCTGTTAGGAAGGTGGAAGAATGAGTGTAATTAGTCTCCTTAATGCCAATTTCAGCCTGATCTCTCACACTTAAGAAAACTGTTACAACGATTTTCTTTTTTTCAGAGGAGCTCATTAAACAAAAATTAGAAACAAGATAGTATAATGGGTAAGAAAATTGTTTCTGCAATATCCTGCTAAAATCCAACACTGCCCTGCCTACAGACAGGCTTTTCTGGTTTGGAACAAGATGCTCCAAACCTTCCTGCTCCCCAGGAATTCCTAACCACCAGGAAGAAAAGAAAGAATCTGGCCACCACAGGAATTTAGGAACCAGAAGCAGCATGGTGCAGAGCCTCATCCCCCAAAGAGGAGGCAAACATGCTTTGCTAAGACACACCACTGTGCAGAACACTCCACCACAGCTGGCAGGAATCCCTGGCAGCTGAGTCTCCAACACAGGTAGTACATTTTGGCCTAGTCTGTTTGAAAGCCACTGTCTCCAAGAGGAGCACAGCAAGGAGAGGGGCTGCCCAGGTGATCAGAGCTCCCCCACATCCCTTCCTGGGTCCCTGAGGCTGCACGTTGAGCACAAACAGGTCAGCAGTGAGCAGCGTTCTTGAGAAGGAGCCCCAGAGCATCACAGCCCCACAGGGGCCTCTGGATGGTCACCCTGGCGGACACTCACTGAAAACAAAGCCCATCTCCCCCCACAAAGAACAAACAGGAGAGACCAGAGCCTCTTGCTGGGCCAGGGACCTACACACTGGAGCAGATGTGCCAGGAATGCTCAGAGCACAGCGTCTGCCCACAAGCTGCAGATAACAGCCTCCTGCAAAAGAAAGGACTGACCTCCTTGTAAGCAACTTGCAGACAACAGCAACAGGCTAAATTTTGCATTCAACCATTAATGATTGATGCATTATTTATTTGGAATCATTTGCTTCATTCTACTAATCACACCACCACTACCAGCTCCTGACAATGAACAGGGCTTACAGTCATGTCCCAGGAGTCACCTGCTGCCCAGAGCAACTCAAACCAAAGCTTGGTGGCCTCAGGGCTATTTCACCTCCCCAGGAAAACATCCAGCCTTTGCCAAAAGCTGCTCACTGCCCTGCAGACACCACCAGCCAAATATCCTCTGATGGCCAGCATCTGGCACTGCTGCACACTGCCCCAGGTCCAGAGGGAGCTGCTGAAACCAGCTCCTCTCCACCAAGGGCTCACCTGCAGTCAGAAGAAACCAGCACTACACTCATGTTCTCCTGCCCTGAGCCCACCTTGCACTTTGAGCCCAGCCTCCTGTCATGGTTTAACTGCACGACAAGGTAACCACTAAGAGTTTCAGCAAAATTCACGTGTCAATGGCCCAACTTGGGACCCACCAAGAAGCCCACCCTGCAAGGGTAAACAGCCCCATGAAGAGAACCCACATGGAAACCAGACACCCCCAGAGCAGAGCACCCCTTTGTCCCCTCAGTGCCACAGCCTGGAATATCCCATTTGTGTCCCCCCAGGCACTCCTGTGCCACTTTGCAGGCAAAACCCACACAGCAGAGAGGGCACAGACACCCTTCCCCAGAGGAACCAGTCCTTTGGGAATGGATCAAGCCCAGGTGGGAGCTCTGGAGACAGGGACAGCGAGATCACATGTCCCACGTCACTTGCATGCAAATGAAGAAGAATTTTAGTATCCAGTCTGGTACAAATCAAATTTTGACACCCTTCCATGCCCACTAAATTCTGGTCACAAAGACCAAGGAAAAAAAAAAGGAAGTAAAAGCCTTAATAAATGCTGGAAGAGCAGGGAGCTCACACCAGCTCCCAGCCCAGCGTAGCTCAGGGATTATCTAGGCAATAGTTTATTTTTCTCTCCAGTATCATTTTCCCAGCTTGATCTCTACTGTCGCAGTATGATGGTTTCACCCCATTAGCCTTGCTTAAAAAAGTGATCCCAGGACTGTGAGTGTTATTGCCCACATAAATCAGGAGGCTTTGAATATGGAGCACCTTTAAATAAACAGCTGATGGAAGTGAAGTTCCGGGATCATTATTAATAGCTTTTCATTTCTGTGTCCGCTGTGCTGTGACATTCTTTCCCAGCAGAAAGCCTCCGCTTCCTATCCCCAGTACATCTGATCCCACGAGTCCTCCAGTCAGGATGAATGACTGTACCTCTGTGTTAATTGCATCGCCCGTTCCACAAACGGAATGCTAATATTAACTAGCAAGAGGAGGAGAGTTTGCAGACCAGGAGTGATGGGTCTGGGTCCCTGATCACAGTTGAGAAAGAGACATGCCAGTCCCACTGCCTTTTCCAGGGCTGGTCCTTCCTCCTTGCCTCAAGGAAGGGCAAATCTTCCAACACACACCAGTAAACGTTACAACAGGTGACGAAGTCCTGTTCATTTTCTGTCCTGTCTGCAGTGCCTTGTACTGGACAGACACCAATTTTCTCTGCTCTGCCAGCAATATTACACCTCTCACAAGCCCCCTGTAAGAAAAATGATGCCACTCTCCACATTCCAAACAGCTTCAGGATGAGTCCAAAGCAATACACACCCTTGGAGAAGCAGCCACCACAGAGCAGCCCAACAGAACTTACAGGTACTGTTCAAAAATCTCACCTAGCCAGATCTAGCTCATTTTTCTCCAACATGACTTCCCCAGGGAGAAATCACTCTCCTCCTCCACCTTCAGCTATCAGGGACTCTCCTGAGTGCTGCAGGAGGGTGCAGAGCAACAAAGGGCAGACCTAAGGGCAGCAACAGCTAACAGCACCCACTTCCATTTCCCAGGGTGTGAGCCTGGGACAGCACTAGACATCTCAGCAAGGACCTTGGCCACCTGCTCTGGGAGCCCCTGGCTTGGCTCCCAGCTGCCAGCACTGACACATAGGTGCTCCCAGGTGGAATTCCCAAAATCCTTACGTGCAGGACCCAGAGCTGCCAACCCTGCTGCATCCACAAATGACATCTTCCCCCAGGTCTGTGGAGAGACCAAATTTCTCCTCAGAAAGTGTGCTCAGGCTGTCTGAGGCACCTTGCTCAAAGAAAGAAGGAAATGATGCTGCTGACAGCCAGCTCCAACAAAGTGACTGATGTAAGCACTGGCAAAAAGGCTCCACAGTGGTCCAAGGTGCCCAGGAAAAGCCTGGCACAGGTGTTCCAGCCCCTTTACAGCAGAGACAAAACCAGAGGGTCCTGCTGCAACAGCCCACCCCCATCTCCTTCTACTGTTCTTGAGTCATGACCTGCCTACAGGTCATGCTGCTCAAAGAGAAATCACAGGGAAGCAAATACCCCAAAACAGCCTGTTGCTGTTTGCAGGGACAGACTTTGCAACAGACATTTGCTGTACATAAACTCAAAGGGCTGCAAAGAGCAGCAAACCATGGGAACAGGTGATGGCTTTTGATTTTACTGCTTGCTCTTTTCCCAAATCCAGCTCTCAGCAAGGAGATCTGGGACACAGGCATAAATAACAGAAGGTTCACCTACGAGAGAGCTGAAGTGGAAGCATCAGAAAACTGGAGTGTGGCTGAACAAGGCTGAAAGAGACCACTACACATAGGAAGTACATTCCTTGGAGGACTTTAAGAGGGACAAAAAGTGTTAAATGTGTCTCCTGATTTCAGAGCCCTTTGCTAGCTCTGAATTGAGATGGACTAGCACAGCAGAGCTACATCCTTATGACAAGTCTGTGGGTCTCTGGATATGATTCTGCAAGGCAGATACAGCACCAGCCTTCCCTCTGCAAGAAACTCTGACCACTTCGTCAAGTGAAGAAAAAGATTTGATTCCTCCTCCACCACTCCCCCAGTGCTGTATTTGCAGACTGTGAACCAGCATCTAGCAGCCACACAGGCTTTCCAGCACAGGAAATACAGTGGGTATCACACATGCAAAGCTCAGTGCATCACTAGAAACACTGCTTTCCAACCACCAGACTTCAGCATCCCATTGAAGCATCACCTCTCAGCAGAGGCCAAATGTGCAAATTGCAGTTGAAAGGGAGAACATTTCTGAAAGCTTGAAGCACGTGAACACAGCAGACTGGAACAGAATCTGCAAGTAGTTTCACTTTAATGCCACTACCAAACCAACAGCACAAAGAGGAAGGGACAGACTGGGAGCCCTGGGAACAACCACTCTGCTCAGCACAACTGATAAAGGGGGATTAATCATTCAGTTCCTCCAGCAGGCACAGGGGTTCAGGGCTTTGGTGTAAAACTCCATCAAACAAGACTGGCATCTTCACTTCTGACATTCCTGGATGGACAGAGGACGCAGCATGAGGTTTTGCACAGGCCTTATTCCACAATCCAGCCCCTTGCCTCTGACACTCCTGGAAATAGTGAGGCTGTGAGAATCTTCTCAACCCAGCACACAGGCTTTGAAGGGTCTTTCCTCATGTATCTGCACAAAGCTGGGACCTTGGGGCCTTGTACGTAGGTTCTAATGTTATTATTATCAAAAGGAATAAAGAGGGACATGGTGAAGTAAGAGGCAGCAAAGCAGCCCAGGCAACAAAGGGAGAAAGAAAGAGAGAGATTACAGTAGCAACAGGGAGGACAGAAAAGCAGATGGACAAAGTGCATAGGAAAGAACAGAGCAAAGGAGATACAAATACACGTGAGCAAGCAGGATTGTGCTGGAACATGTGGGAGTGTGGGCGTGCAGGAGAGGGCACAGACACTCACACAGGCAGCTGCAGCCATTTGCAGCTCCCAGTCCTCCTGCCCCAGCCCAGGCTGGCAGCCTGGCACTGCTTCAGCAAGGGAACTCCCTGAGAACACCCAGAGCACAGGCAGGACTCCCCTGACCCAACCCTCTCCATTCAGTGCAGCAGCCACTCTGACAGAGAAAGATCCTCACAACCAAAGACACTGACAGACCCTGGCTCTGAGCACCCCCACTCTCCCCAGAGCAGTTCTCTGCTTGAAAGAGGGAGAAGTGGCAGGACACATGTACAGACACAGCCACTTTCCTGTATGGTTTTCCTCCAGCTTTGTCACCCTCACACACATTAACCCTTTGCCTTCTGCTCTGTCACTACACTGCAGACCCTTGCTTGCATTCCCTTTGTCCTCTGGGCTGCTTCACTTCTCCCCTCACACTCCTTTCCAGCTTCCTTGATGACAGTCACGTCAGAACCCATCCACACAGCCCCAAATCCCCACTCCAGAGCCCAATCCATGCTGTCACTTGCACAAGTGCTGAAATCCAAACCACATCACCCCCTGTGTGCTGCCACATCCATCCCCAGGCCCCCACTGCTCCAGCTGGATGCTGGACTGTGTCAGCCAGGACTGCAGCACAGACAAAATGTGTTCCTTCGTGTCCTCCTCTCCAACCCAGCACCTATCTCAGGCTGCTGAGCTTGCAGCAACCTCAGGCAGAGTTTGGGCATCCAAAGCCAAGCAGTGTCCAGCCAAGAAGCCATTCTAGCCCCCCATGGCCTCTGAGTTGTTGTACACGTCTTGCCCCTCACCTCTCCCATCACAGCTCACAGAGATGTGACACCAAAACTCACACCTTGAACACACAGTCATTGTGATTCCAAAACAGAAAAGCAAGACACAGCTGCCCTGAGCAGGGCTGATTACAAACCTTTGAGAGGTTCAAGACCAAGCTATACACAAGCACTGCATCTGGGCAGTCCTTGGGCCCCCACGGTGGAGGACACCAAGAGCACTCACTCATTAAACAGCTTTCCACATCTTGGTACACAGAGGCACGGACAGACCTCACACACAAAAACATATAAAACATAAAAAGTTATCAAAGACTCCAGGCATTGTCTAGAAGAGGACTAAGGAAAAAAAAAAAGCTATTTCTATATATACTTGGGAAGCACCAGATAGCACAGTGATGGACTAGATATAAAAAAGATCGAGATGAGTCTCAGTCCCAGCCTTTGATCGCTCACAAGGGAAATGCATGTGCTGCCTTCTGGAAACCAGGACCAGACATTGTGTCCTACCTCTGCCTAAGCCCAGCTCAGCTGCAGTTTAAAGAAAAGGCCTTCCAGCCTGGTGCTTCACAGTCCCTCCCTCTCGTTTCTATTTCACAGCAGCTTTTCACAACCCTGACAGTGCTTACTATAAGCAATACAAGCTCAGCTGCAGGATTTTCTCCTTCTGGGACAGCCTAAGGTTTGGAAAATGCCTCCCTAGAAGCACCAAACTCGACTGGAGCCTGTGGCCAGGAGCTGAAGGGAGATGCTGAGCAGCAGCCCTGAGCAGTCCCAGGTCAGACCCTGTCCTGCCAGCTCCAGCCCTCTGAAGGACTGAGGATAATTTACACCAGCTGAGTGAGCAGCTCACCACTGACACACAGTCCTGCTTACCAAGGCTTGCTTTCCAGTACTCTCTTGTTTCTCCAGCTTCTCCCAACACACACCATGCCTGGCAGCACTCCATGCCTCTGTCCTGGTCAGCCTGAGTGTGCCTTGGCCAGCAGATCCACAGGACACAGACCCTTTCTCCTGCTGCCCAGGTCTGACAAGGATTCTTTTCCAAAGGATTCTTTCCCCAGGCATCTCTGTCAGTATGAGCACTAAAAGGAGTTTAACTGTACTAGGTATGGCTGGGAGGGAGTTAATTAGCTTTACTTGGTGCTGAGTTTTAGGTTTGTGACCAAAACAAAACTGGTAACACACTGATATTTTAGCTACTGCCAAATGGTGTTTGCAGTGTTAAAGCCTTCTCTGCTTCTTGTAAACAACAGACTGGGGGTGCACAAGAGTTTGGGACTAGATTAGCCAGATCAACCACAAAGCTACCCTGTCCCTGTCAGCAACAAAAAGGGAGAGATCTTGGGGGGTTTTGCCACCCTCAGCTCAGGAACTCCTGGACATCAGTCTGTGCAGAGAAGGCAGTGAGTGTTTGCCTTTGCATCCCTTGTTTTCTTTCTCTCTTCTTCCACTTTCATTTATTAAACCATTTTTATCTCAACCCACACATTTTCTTGCTTTTACTCTTCCCTTTCCTTTTCCCATGACCCACTTGGGAACGAGAGAGTGAATAATTGGCTGTGTGGGGCTTAGCTGCTTACCAAGGCTATCCCATAACAAGCCCAAACACTTGGCTGCACCAGTACAGGTCACGTTCACAGCCAGAGCAGAGGAAATCAGACTGAACCCTCCAAAGGCATTAACCAGAAAGCAGCAGCCGTGGCAGAGTGAGAAGCTGCCATTCTCCTTGCACAACACTTTGAGCCTCTCAGTCCTGTGACAAGAGCTCACATCTCCTGTTCTGGAGCAGCCAAGCACCACCCCACTTCCCATCTAATCCACTGAGATACATTAGCACTCTAGGTGCAAAACCAATTAAAGCCTCAACTGATGGTTCCAGCATCCTTCCCAGCCAGACACGAGTCTCCCATTACACAAAAACAAATCGCTTTTTCAGAGAAAAATCTATAAATGCTCACCTGGTGGCTACTCCAGCTGGGGAGGGTTCAGTGCCTGTACTCACTCCTTACATCCACTGCTTTGTGGTACCAAGGACAGGAGGAGCAGCATCATCTGCCAGCACAACAGTCAGTCCTCTAGGCAGGACTTCAGAGCTCCAGCTCCAAAGCCCTTGTCTGCCTTCACTAACCCACTGCCAACTCCTGGGCAAGGCCATGTCTTCATCTGCAGGGTCAGCCCCTGGTCACTCATGCCATGGGGACTGACAGTGGCAGCCCCAGTCCTTTGCACACCTGGGGCTTGTCCCCTACCCTGGGGCTTGTCCCCTGCCCACACACCCAGCTGGCCAAGGCGCTGGCATCAGCCTCTGCCACACCTGCCACCGAGGCTGCTCCTGTCTCGCACGAAGCTGGGCCAGACCAAACCCACCCAAAGCTTCACCTGAGAGATGAACCGGGGCAACAAAGCAGAAAAGAGGGATTTGGGAAAGCCACAGTCACTCCTCAGCCTCAGCGAGACGAGCAGAGCCACTGCCCAATGGAGGAGCCTAGTCCTGAGCTCACCTCTCCAGCACCTCTCGGATTAATTGGTTAATTGGCACGGCGGAGGAAGGATGGCACAGGAACGGAGGAAGGATGGCTCCCTCTGCCGGCACCGGCCCGAGGAGGAGCCCCCTGCCCGCCTCCATCCCCCGGCACCCGGGAGCAGCCGGAGCCCGGGCACGGCCCAGCCTCGCACCGCCACCGCAGCCGAGAGCACACGGCAAGAACCCAGGGTGCCCAGGGAACAGTGCCCTGCTTTGGGACAGCGTCACTGCAGCAGGAGTTATTTTGGAAAAAATACCGTGCCACTGGGAAACAGCCCGGGAGGGCTGTAGCAAACGGGTGTTCAGCTGACTTTTAAAAGTTTAAGCAGGGATGTAATTTCTTAAGGACTCTGCTGATGCTCAGCTATTCCTACCTGCCATCAAAAGGTTTAGCTGTATTTCATAAGTGGGAAGGCAGCCAAGCTCAGAAGGCTGGTGAAGTCCAGCTCTCAAAGCAACCCCCTCCCTCCTCACCTGTCTGTCCTCGACCTTCCCGACTCCAGTGGCAGGGGAAACAATTCTCTCTCCCACACAGGCACAACGCTGTCACATATCAACAGCCACATGCCTAGTTGGGGCCACAACAATAGCAAAGAAAGCACATTTTCACACAGCTAGAAACACTGAATAGTGAAAATACAGAAAGATTCAAGGGTATCTCTGCAGTTTGGTAGTGGTGGGGGTGGGGGGAAAAACCAGTGTCCTGTCCCAGGTTAACAAGATGATTTGCTCACTGTTAGTATGTGCACAACTCAAACTGATTCTCTCTAGAGAGGGTGATGAGGACAGGAGGAGGTGCTCAGAGCTTAGGAGCCACTTTTAATGACAAGGATTATTGGAGAAACAGCATTTTGGGGATTTGGGATTCCGGGAAGAAGCTGCAGTAGGAGCAGAGGGAGATAATCCCAGTGTGACAGACAGAGACACAAGGAAGCAGGACTGGAGAAGGGAGTGCAGCATCCCCAGGCACACACAGAAGTTACTATCTGCCTCAAGGGAACATCCATTCCAGAGCAGGAGGCTGCCAGAACAACGGCCTGGCCCACAGCTTCCAGCTCTCTTCCCTCCTGGGATGGCCAGACCAGTATGGGATCTCTGGACCAGCCAAACCTTTATCTGTCCTCACTGACTCTGGCCAACAGTGAGGCCTCAGAGGCTCCATGTGCCCCACAGGGCAGATGATCAGGCTCTCTGGCCAGCCTGTGACCTGTGAGCAAACAGCCAGCCAGGGGCACCAAGGGGGCAGAACCAAGGGACACAGCCCAGGGTACCCAGCTCCAACACCTCTCAGGTGGGCATGGGGCCATTCCTGGGCTGGTGTCTGCCTGCACACAGCTCACCAGAGCACAGGGAAGGGCAGCAGTGCTCAAGAAGGAGCTCAGAGACAGATGGGTGTCACCTGCAGAGGCTGTGCTGAGTCCCCAGGGGCTGCTGGGCACAGCACTGGGGATGAAGCTGCCCCAAGCCAGTGGCTGCAGCACCCAGGAGGGGCTGCTTGCTGCACAGAACTGGACAGCTCATCTGTGGGAATGAGCTCCCTCCTGCCAGGCCAGCATTGTGACCACATCTCACCCTCCTGCTCTGACTCGTTTGCCATCAAAACCTCAGGCAAGTGCCAACTTACCAAAGCAGTGTTCAGCTCCTGTTCTTGCTCCCACAGCTGCTGTTTCCAAATGTCTCACTCACAGCTTTGGTCTGCACGGTGAACACCACTGCCTGTACCCACATTCACACATGGGCTCCTGCCAAAAGGCAGTCAGAGCTTTCAAGGCTCCATTTATTGCCCAAGATGTTTCTATGGCGACTACCTTCACATCCCATTATTGGCTGTGGAAAGCTTCTGGCCATCAGCAGCTTCAGGTGAGTTGAGGGCCTCAAGCTTCAAGTCACCTGCAGCTGTTAATGCCACTGGCTACAGCCAGTTGGGAAGAGCTTAACAAAACCCCAGGTGAAGAGGCAATGGTGAGCATAGCAGTGTCAGAGAGGAGTGAGCCCATGTCTCCTTCCCCTTGGTGTTCTCTTGAGCACTGCAGCAGGGAGGAGCAACAGAGAGGGGCAGGGGGTGTCTGGAAAAGGATATTGGACAAACAATTCTGCTTTCATGATTCCCTGAAGGATTTCCCAATCAGCAAAGCTCACAGAACTGCCATAACCAAAGCACAGGACCACTTCAGCCCACGCAGGGACCAGCCCTGGCACACCAGTGCCCCAGCAGAGCTCCCAGCTCTGCTCCTACAGGGCAGCCACAAATCCGTGGGTGCTTCTGAGAAGCACCAGGCCCAGCATCACCTGTGTCCCAGCCACAGCTTCCACTGTGAGCCAGGCAGGGCCAAATTCAGCACACGTGACAGCAGTGACAGTGTGAGACAAGCAAGGTGGCTTTGTCTGGGGAGCAGACCCTGCCCACAACAGTGTGACAGCAGTGCTAACAGGCACTTAGCCCAGAGGAGCGAGCTAAGGAGTGTGAGCTAAGGCATGGCTCTCCCACAAGAGATCCAAAATCAGGAAGTACAGCACTGAGCAGAGTCAAAACTGAATGAGTTCTGTTGGGATTTTTTCTCCAGGCTCATGGATGGCACTGCCAGAACAAGGCAGTGAGTAAAAGCAGGACAGCAGAACAGGGCACAGCAGGCAGAGAGGAGGCAAGTGCAGATTTCCCAGACAAGAGCAGAAGGGCAGGACTGGGAACACAGAAGTGATGCTCTTCCTGCAATGAGTATTGCTACCTTGCCTTGTGTTTAGTGAGCTATCCTGAGATGGGGCACCCAGCAGAAAGGAGACACTTTCTGAAAAGGACCTTGATTTTCAGCTGGTAGGCGTAGCAGCAATGAATGATCCAGTCAAACCTGGCCCTTGGGATGGAGCAGATGGACCAGCTCTGGGCTGGAGCACAGATGGACCAGCTTTGAGCTGGCTGCCTCTCCTATGCCCAAGGGCACAACCACACCTGCTTTCAAGAAGAAAAATGCAGGGGCCTCAGCTTAGCAGGGTCTGTCCCTCACCTTTGAGGCAAAGATGCCTTCTAGGAGGTCTGGGGAGAGCTACCCCCATCTGACACTGGTGTGTGCCCTCACCACCACCGAGGCTGGGTCAGCAGTGTGGAAGCAGCTGAGACAGCACTTGGAAACCTGTTTGAACACAAAAGCCATGCCCAGCCACCGAGGCACAGGCACCCCCAGACAACCCACATGCTGTGAACAGTCTCTCCTTGTGCTCCCACCTCCCAGCAGAGTCCTGTACCCCCGTTTGCTGTACTTGCGCCAGGAAACATCAATAGCTAAGGGAGCTCTGGGGCTGCCGTGGGCCCCACACCCAGCTGCCACTTGCTCAGGCCCATGGTGTCCCACAGGTTCTCAGAAGAAGGTGCTGCAATGCTGTCAAAGAGCTGAGACATCCATTTGCAAGGAGAATTCCAACCACACTGCAAGAGGATCTGAGGAACAGCATCACCAAGAAGACCCACAGCTAGACCTAGACCCTCTGCAGGCATCCCAGCCAGCCCTGTGGGGTAACAAAAGGCAGACACCGCTGGAGAAAGATCCACTTTTGCTACCCAGACATTGTCCTGCAGAACCAGAACAAAAATGCCATCCAACAAACACTCCCCAACAGGATAAAACAGAACTCCCTTCTTCCTGCCACAGCACAAAGGACAATAAAAAGAAAGAAAAATGCAAGAGATACGGAGCCAGGCTGAAGTAAGGTCTGGACTAGTCTCTGAAAGCAGAGTTGTTGCAAAGGATAAAATTGAAAATTACTGTAATGTGCTGTATTCCTTTTATGGACTTTGCAAATAATAGAAAGTGATGACTAAATGAAAAAGAAACTGTCAACTGGGAGGATGGGTCTCTGCAGTGGCTGCCAGCAGGAGCAGAGAGCCCCATGCCTGAGCCCTCCACATCTCTCCAGAGCAGAAACTAACCCACACACTGGACACAACTGCAGAGACAGATGTCCCACAGAGCTGAGCAGGCAGTGGACACCCAGCTCGTGTTGGGCGAACAGCTGAGTCCAAGTCCAGCCCCATACTCCAAGTCTGCAGCACTTTGCTGTCAAAATCCAGCCACAAAGACTTGGCTTTTCTGCTGGGGTAGAGCGGGGACTTCACAAGTAGCACAGCTCACAGGGACATGCAGGCATAAGCCCTGAGAATGTCCTCAGCCAAGCCAAAGCACAGAGCTCTGTGCCCTCACCTGCAGCCCAGGGCAGCCACACACCTGAGAGCAAGGGGACACAGGGGACCCTGCTCCCCCCAGAGCAAAGAGCACACGGGTGCTGAGGCACGGGCAGGACATTGCCAGAGCAACAAACAGTCTGAGGCTAAGCTGGTGGCATCCCTCCCCATGGGGCACCCCTTCCACAGAGAAACACCATGGCATAAACTGGTGGTAGAGACAAAAGAGATCCTGAGAACAGCAAGGAGCTGCACACCGTGTCCACCTACAACCTCGGGCAAGCAATCTGGCTGGGATTCACACCCACCTCATCTTTACATGTAATTTTTCAAGAAAGCAGATCACTCAAAATGGCCTGTGCCTCGGGATATGCACGGACTTATCTGCAGAGAAGTGTCATTGCTTGTAAACCCAAACGCAGTTGCATAACCACATGGTTAAAAGATAACAACACAAATTCATACATGGCTGTATCCTTATGCACGAATACTCTTCAGTGACAAGATGTCAGAAGAACCCAAGAGTCACCACACCATTTCTTTTTCAAACTGTTTTCTCTTACTTTTAAAATGTGGGCTTTTAAAATAGAAAAACTAATGATTTGAAAAAATACATAATTGTACTTTAAAGGAACAACAGCAGATTAAATCCCACCTGAAGTCCAGTTTTGTTTCAAAGCTTTCATGAACAATCTAATCCTTCTAATGAAATAAGTCTGTGGGTTGAAAAAGGGGCTTCAAATAAACAAACATTCCCTCTGCAACATTTCCAGCCAAATTTTACTGCTATGGGATAGTGATTATGAGCACAAAAGTAAAATTTGCTACAAAAAAAAGCCTTGCTAGCTCGATATTATTTTTAATGTGCAAAAAAAAAACAAACAAAAAACTGACCAGACAATATAAACAACAAACAGTAAATTGTGACCCTTTTCTCATAATCCTTGCACACAAGAAAGAACTATGACTTCTTCAAACATGACATTGCATTTAAATCATGAAAATACAATATTTTTTGGGATGGAGCTAGAAGAATAGGATTTTAACTGTTATTTTTAACCCAAAGACAACCTTTTCTTTCTTTTTTTTTTTTTCGGAGGCCTGCTAGCTTCTTTTGAAAAAGAGTTTTAAAACTGACCTTGTTCCAGTAGCCACTTCTCTGTCATAGGTATAAAATCACCATATCATATTATAAAGTGTCAATGCACCAAAAAGCAAAGGGCATTTTTTTTTTTTT
>VYZP01083452.1:0-39962 GCA_013400635.1 Hypocryptadius cinnamomeus | reverse complement strand
GAAGCCATATTTCCAGATTACTTCACCAAATATTTACCTTAAATGAGTAACCTTGTTCATACAGATGAAGAACAATTGCAATGTCCCTGCACACTGAATTTGCAGAAATCAGGACTATGAAAATCCCATACATTTCAGCAGAGTTTTTAGGATAGGGGCCAGTTTTGGTTTTTTTTACAAATGCCACACACTGGGACGTCAGACAGACCCTGAGAACACAGGTCAACACCAGTAAAACTCAGCTTCACCTATGTAAGAACTACGACAGCCTTCTTTCTTTTTTTCTTTTTTTTTTTTTCTGTCTTGGAAAGGGCTGTAGGATTGTGCATCCTCACAGACCCAGCAGCATCAGAGTAACTTTTGCTGCATGGCTTCCAGAGCTATAGATATTTCAGTTGCTTTCTGTTCCATTTCAGATGAGATACTGATCTGCATGACAATCCTGTGATAGAGATATAGAAAATACCACATAAGTAAATCACTTATCAAGTGATCAAGTAGTCTGTAGCTGATTTAAGTATGCCACATAATTTGAACAAAAAACATGGTAGCCAGAAGACTTCTAGGGCAACTGAGACCCACACACAGCACCTTTCCTCTGCTTGAATCTGTTAAGATCTCTACAAGGAAGACTTTATTGTCCTATCAGGTCAATTTTGCCAGAAGATCTTCCCCTTTCCACTTCCCCTGAGCTGACTTGGGATGTGTCACAAGGCAGCAGCGGAGCAGCCTGGGCCAGTGACTCAAAGAGGACACATCAGTCATATAAATAGTGGTGATACTGAGAGCAATGGCAACAAGGGTGTGGAAGATAGAAGACAGCATGTGATAGTGAGGCATTAGCAATGGCAGCAACTGCATTTGAACACCAGCTCTGCAGTGCCAGCATGACAGATGTGAATCTTATTCTTTTGTAACACTCAAGGTCCCTGGCTCCTCATCTGAAGTCCTCCAGAAATATTCTCATATGAAAAAAGAAATAAATCCATGATCTGTTATGCAATTAAAAATGAAGGCATTGCTCCTCTTCCCCTTCTCAGCTTCAAGATATCCCATGTTTCTGTTCCCCCTCAGCTGTGTTTGGGAAGAGCTGGTCTGTATGCAACTTTTCAGTTAGACCTCTTATGCACATGGTGGTACTGTTCATTGGAGTGGCTGTGTCCTTTTGCTTCAAAAGTCATATACTGTCTTCTGAAGGGCAAGAATTATCAAACTATCCCAAATTTAATATCGTTATGCGTATTTTTTTATCAGGTAAAAGATTTGATGAACACATGAAAGTTTTTCCTTCTATTACTGAAGCAAAGGGGACCATAACAATAGTCAGATAATGAGAAAATCTGACTGAGAGAGGCTTAGACTGAAAAAAGTTAATATGTAAATGCATTCCAAGATCTTATGTGCAAGCCTGTCAGAGAGATAAAAGTAGATACTAATGAGGAACTTATTTTTTTCTTTGCCCTTATTCCGGCAAGCCCAAAGAAAAGAGCATTATTACTGTAGTTGGATGAAAGCAACAAACTATGTCACAAAGAGAAGAGACCAGTCATATTCTTGCATTCTGTCTGTTTGGAGCACGATTTCTTCCTGGTATATAAATTATTCTTTTAAAGTGAGTCTGTCATCCTCAGGCTGTGTTTTGTGGTACCCTAATTACTGCTTTTCTGCCTTACCCACCCCACTATACAGCCATTGATTTATCAAATGCTTTGCCATCTTTAGCAGGAAGGAACACAAACCTGAGGTAGTACAAAGAAAAGGAAAAGGTTTTTCAGAGTATTATTTAAGTAGTAATCAAGCACACAGCATGCACACATTTTAGTAATTACACCTATATTATTGATTAATTATATGGTGCTGCTTGTTGTTACATGAGCTGCCAGAAGCATCATTCTTTATCCACCAAATGCAGAAATCTGGTCTGTAGGAAACAAAGTCTATATTTCCTCTTTCAAGCACTACACCAGAGAACGTTTTGGAATGTGAAAGTGTCACATAACCAAAGCAACTTAGGGCTCTGTGTTCTCCCCAGGACAAACACCCTGAGGCTGCATGGTCACCTGCTGGAGCCTAAGAGTGTTCATACTCACTATTGCTGGTCAGCACACTGTGGGTGCCATGGTTCTGCCTCAGTTCTTCTTGCAGAACTTATTGAAGGAAAATGCTCTGTATTTATACACAATTTCCCATTTCACCATTGTAATTTATTTTAAACAGAAGTTAAATGAGTTTATAATATTTATTAAAATCTTTGTGAGCCAAATGACTGGTGTGTGGTACCACCTCCCTTACACAGAAGATTAATCTGAAGCATGGAGGTGGAATGAAATGTCCAAAATCAAAAAAACAGGAGCACAAGACAAAATCAATGCTTAAGACTGAATATTTTTCTTACTAAGATTATTTTTATCTAATAGCCATATCCTTTTGTCTGGAAAAAAAAAAAAAAGCAAATTTAAAAATGGTCAGAAAAGACTATCAACATTTATCAACAATGTCATTTTCCCCTGCTTTTCAAGGAGGAAGTTTCACTTATACAAAAATGTACTTATTCTGATTTTGAAATTTATTGTACTTATTGTACTGAAGTTTGCACCAAGCAATCTGAAATTATTCTTCTAACACAATTTGTTCTCTTCTACTTGAAGAGGCTGGAAATACATTAATTTGATTTTCACGTACTGAAAATGAGACAATCGTATTTTAAGATTTATCTGTTAAATGACTACAACTGAAATTCCATCAATGATACAAATATATGCAGCATTGTTATAAATAACATCTGGGAAATTTTCAGCAAAATAAATGGAGGAGAAAAAAACCAGTCAGTTTAATATAATATATAAACTTCTTTGGGCTCTGACAAATGCTTGCTGAAGGAAAGAGCCATGGCAGTTTCTGTTTCTCAGCAGAGGCCTCTGCCTTGCTTCTCTGGAATCTCATTTGCAGAAGAATATTAATTCCCTGTTTTGGACATTTGCATTCACAATCCAGCATCCTAACACACACTCGTGACATGTTTGACCATTTGAGTGACATTGGTTAATTTTAAACCTTTTGCTTTTAAAAATTATGTTGCATCAATACCATCTCTCTGTTATCTAGGGTAATGGAAGATGAATCAACCAAGCAAACACGTGGCTTCTGTGGGAAGTGCATAAGTTATGCAGGCACAATATAAACAAAGAAGGAAGCCATTGATGGCTCTGTTAATTGAAAAGTGTAGAAATCTCTGGGCAAGCAGGAGCAGGGCCAGCCTGGTGTGAATACAACCTCCCAGACACCACTGGCTCATGTGAGACAAGCACAACTTCCCACTTCATACTGATTCTCCAGCCTGGATCATTTGTCCTGGGTCAAGAAGAGTTGACTAATACTCCTGATCAGTGATCCATTCATTTAGAAATTATGTCAGCATTTCTTAGCTTGTGGTTGCACAGATTTTTTATGACAGCTACTTAATTGGATCTCCTAGCCCACACTGATATAGATATTCATAGAAATATTTGGTGCACTCTCCCAAACAGATTGATGTTCACCTTTCTTTGTCACTGGGACAAAGAAAGATCAGTTTTTGAACCTCAGGTAAGTAACTGCAGAGTACAGTACTACCACACATAAACATACTTCTGTGTTCTCAAAATGCTCACTATTACACCTGTTTCCAGAGGAAAACAAGCAGCAGGAGATTTTGTTGCATTACTGGATGTAGGTCAGGTATTACAGTAGTGAAAAAGAAAATACAGATCACTATGCCTGCTCCTTGAATACTTGTTTATTGGATACTTAAGAAAAGTATTCAGCAAAGTTCACTAACGGCTCTTCCTTCCATGCTTCGACTTTGTACATATTTTTAAATTTTCACCTGAAGAAGGTCCTTGTTTTAGCAATCTCAAAAAATAATGAGATTGTAAATAGAGCAGTAAGCAGTATTTTCAATGACGTCTATTTTTGAACAAGTAATGCAGGAGTTGGACTGTCGGCAGAACACACTGTGGCAGTATTTCAAAAGCAGTATGTTATGAGTGAGAAAGGACTCTTTTGGAGAAACTTCACACTTTTGAGCCTCAGTAGATTTCCTTCAGCTTCTGCCAAGAGACTATGCTGCACAAGTTTCATTATCTTTATCTATGTTAATCATAGAATCATAGAATGGTTTGGATTGGAAGGGAATTTAAAGATCATCTACCATCATTCCAACTTGTCTGCCATAGAAAGGGTTACCTTCCAATACCTTGCTAAATACAATGATGTGCATTCAAAAGGGAGAGTAAGAGTTATGGAACTGTAAAGGGGAGATTGCTCCTCTCCTGGGAAACAGGGAAACAGATGAGCAGGTTGCAGGGGGAGAGGGAGAGAGATTGCACTGTCAAAAGTAAGGAGCAGAAACAAGGTCTTGCCTCTCAGGTGACAGAAAGGGACTCGAGCCTCAGAGGGACATGTGCAGAGCTTTCAGCACGACTGCAAGCACTGCCTTGGGAGCCACTGTGTGTAGGATGCACCAGGAAGGCAGAAATGCCACTTTTCTTTTCTAGTATAGCTAGTGTCTCAAGGCATTCAGAGTGTGCTCTCTCACTCTGAATCTTTTAAAATATTCTTCTCTCTCTTTTTATAAGACTTGGGCTTCCAGTATACTTTCTGGCTTTTGCGGGTTCTTAAAGAACAAGCTCCACCTGAAGCTGTATCTGACAATAGAATTACTGTGGTGGGAATGAGGATGTTTTCTATATATTCCTCACCCCACATTCTTTCCAATAACCCCTTCAAATGCTTGTGCTATGTTCCACCTCTGGATGTCTTCTGTTTTCTGTCTAAGCGACATATTTCAGTATTTCATCCTTAATTTTAATGGTTTTAGAAAATTCTGATTGATTTTAAGGTCTGTTCATATATGAGATTACTTATTCTGAGGTGTAAATTATTTTAATCAATTAAGTAATAAGTATAGTGTTATGTAGTTCTGTGTTAGACTGTGATTTAGTGCTTGATTTAGGTTTATGCAGAGGCCATATAGCTTAGCTGTGCTTTTGTGAGGTGGGTAAGAATGTCTGGCCAGAGGATTGTTTGCTGCATATGCGGAAATGATCAAATTCTATTACTGCTTTTGTTATGCATTAGGAATCACAATGAAACCACATAGTAACAAAGTATGCCTGAAGGAATCTTTGCTTTGTTTTACATAGTTGTGCCAGAGGCATTAAATTAAACATGCTGACATCTCTATCTTAGATGGTTCACTCTGATTTTTGCAATTACTCTTTATATGTCATTCCAGTAAAAATCAACTGCCAGTAATATCAAGGGAACATCATTAATTCTGGTTTGGTTTGTGGGATATTGAGATGGCATATTCCACTCCTCTGGCTTTTTATCACAGTGAATTATATTGGTAATCAAAGCAAATGTACTCTGGTCCATGAAGATCATTCTGGATATCACTGTGGATGTCAAGAAGTATGGATTTAAGAATAGACTTAGCCTTATGCTCCTCCATGATCACAGATATTTGCATCAAGGTACAAAACTATGCAAGCTTTACATCCTTAAACTTCTGAACACTTTTGCTGTGCCTTGGTTTACTTCACTTTCAAAGCCTCTGCAAAATGCTAGTCCTAAGTGTTTATGGTAATGCAATTCAGAATTTTTCTGATTTTAGAGGTACTAAGAACATCTCTGTAATCTTCCATTGGAATGTTTCTCGATCGTTTTTCTGGCTCTCTGTTTTACTAGAATGAAGGCGGTTTCTGTATAGTTTCGATTTCCAGCACCAGTTTCCAGCAGAGGGCAATCTTGTTCCTGGATAGGTTCCTCGTTTGTGAAGTTAACCCTCTGATGAACAACCAGCCCCTCTGCATTTCAAAAGGAGCATTAATCCAAAAGCACGGACTACCTTTTTTTTTTTTTTCCCAACTTGTTATTTAATAAATAATTTTTCTGATGCTTCTGGAGGACATTTGCTTACCTGATCGAAGAAAATCTTAGAAACTGCACGAAGTTATGTCAGTGTGGACCTTGAGCTGTCATTTGTTCTACCTTCTGTTTTCAAGACAGGATTACCAGGATTGACTGATGTTGCTTTTTAAAATCTTTACTGGGGGTGGATGCACTACATGCCTGGATTATCTATGCTATTTCTTACCTGTTCTCATAGTCAAAAACAGATTTTTATTTTCCTTTGCTTTATTTTAAACCCAGCACTTCTTATTTTATCTGCTGTGGCCATAAAAAAGCCTGTTATTAGGTGAAGTGGGAGAATTACTCTGTTGCTGTAGAAAAGAATCTTGCAGTAGCACAGGCTGAATAAAACATCCCTTTAGCAAGTTTGTGTCTGAATGCAGAGCTCTGATATTTCTGACAGCAACTCTATCTCACTTATTAGCTCTTATGTCCTGCACCGTCTGCTTTTCTTTCAGCTTATATTCCCCTAGAGATTCTGTTTTCTGGACAGCACAACTACCTGAACCAATTTGTGCTGCAGCCTGTCCCTCAGTCACTTTACAAGAGTCATGTGTGAAGTTTCTTGAAGTTTTGCCATGACTAAGATCACAGCTGGTTGATATTACGCAGCAACTGATTCATCCACCCAACTGAATCATGGACTGCCTACAAATGATTAATGAGATGCTGTTTTGGTAACACAATTAGTGGCAATTGGGAAGATAGTAATATCAACACTTTTCAGATATAAAGAAATTGCTTTTTTGAGCTCAGCATGACAACACTAGCACAGGAGCTGGCTACTGATACTAGCCTCAGCTTTAAAATGATTTTTTGTAGCTGGTAGAACCAGCATAGAATTTCAAGTATTGCTAATCGCTTCAAGCCTTCTGTGGTGGGAATAAGTGGTGGCTCTTTGGGCCCCAGGTGTACTTCATTTCCAAACTCACTGCCTGGGGTACATGAGGATGAGTAGCTGTAGCCTGTCCAGCTTAGAGATCTTCATTTGCTATTGTTGAGGAATATGTTCAGTGCAGGTAGCCCAGGGTGCAGCTGCAGGGCCAGCTGCAGTTTTTGTTCTGGGGGGCAGGAGGCTGAGCCCAAGGCAAGAGCCCGTGACCTGCTGACCTTTTGCATAAAAGAGGACCCAGGGACCTGTGGACCTGCCACGGGACCGGACACTTGGGCTCTCAGAGACAGCAGGAGCCAAGGACCTCAGATTTTCCCACCCCTAGACTGTGAGGGCATAAAAGCCTAGAGGTTCCTTTGTTCTGGGTCCCTCCTTGGAGGCTTGAGCTGTTATTTTGTTATTTAGATGTTGCACCATTATTGAATTACTTTCAGGGTCTAGAGTTCTGCGACTCTGCTGTCTCCGAACAGGGATGCCAGGGGTTGAGCTGGTGAGGAAACCTGGTCTGACTGTGTGGGCTGGGGGGTGTAGCTGTGAAAGGGCTTCTGTCCCAGCTCTGGTGGTGCGAGTGTGGCTACCAGAGTGGCTCCCAGATAGGGAGGTGTCCTTAACACTGGAGCTGTTAGGAAGTTGCTGTGAGTTTGTTCAAGCTCTGATGAACCTTGGCTGCTCCAGTCTGGTTTTGCACAGAAGAGACTGCATTATGATCCTCTGCTAATGACAGCTGAACCTCGCTTGAAACCTGAGACTCCTCAAAAATAGTGTCTGAACCATTGATTCTAGCAGGTTAATAGATTTGTAATATGTAGAATGCAATTCATGCTTTAGTACACTAGCTGGTGCTCTGTACTAAGCTGTGCAATGGATGTAAGGTATGAATTCCCGTACTGGTTTGTATGCGTTTTATGCCTGCTTTTGTCACCGAGCTTTCATTTTGGGAAAAGATAATCTCGGTAAAAAAAAGGCTGAGCTGATTTTTTCATGTTTGAGATCAAACCCTCTACCAATTATTAAGACTTTTCAGCTTTGGGTCAAGGAAAGCTGAAGCTGTTGGTGCAAATGTGTGTGCTTGTAGGGAGAGGAATGCTTACCAACCTAAACAAGTTTTGAGCAACTGGCATTAACATCACATAAAGGAGAGACAGCTAGCAAAAATGTGAGAAGGAAGGAAATTGAATGGAAATAAATTTAAAATTCTAGAATTTCATTTTAAAGTACAAAAGTACTCTCTTCCACTATATGTCACAGTGATATGCACTGATACTTCTTGTTGCTAATACAGCTGAAATCAATAAGCTTTTATGTTTTACCTCTGAGCTTGCTGGAGTCCCCATGGAATAAAAGCTGCATGTCAGATGCACAATGTCTCATGCTAGATTGGGGCAGGTGGAAAAAAAGAAAAATAGAAAAATTATTCTCAGACATTTGAGTAAATGAACAGAGTCTTGCTCTAATGTAGTATGAATAAAATGTCTCTATAGAATGTTCAGTTTAAATACTGAAAAGTGACATTCTTGGATGACAAGCTACCTTACCACTTCTAATAACTTTAAAATAAAACTTCTGTTGTGATCTAGGAATGACACTCCTCACTTTGGTGACCCTCCACCCCCACAAGGTTCTCCCAAACCAGACTGCATTTGCTCACTCTCCAGAGCCTTCCCCTTCCAATTTCCTCCCCAGGGGTGGAGCTGAAAATTGGATGTACAGAATGGTGAAAATTATGGGTTGAGATAACAATTTGCTGTAAACAGCAACGACATAGGAAAAAAACCCAGTAACACCAGCAATAGTAATAACAAAAGTCTACAAAAAGTGGGTGACTTGCACGTAAAAAACAAAAAGCTCAGTGTGACATGGCATGGTCTGCTGATAATGAAACAACAGGTTCCCTACCCTGCCATGCTTTTTGTCCCCCCTGAAGCCACACCCTTATTCCTGGAAATGAGAGTTCATTATTTCCACCCAATGAGGCTGCATGGAATAGAACCCTAGAGTGCCCACACAGCTCCAGGCTTTGCCCCCTCATGGCTGTTGTGAAAAAATTAGCTCTGTGCTGGCCAAAACCAAGACCACTGCCTAATTATTACTCTTTGAATAAACCAAGAACAACACAATAACAATAACAACAAAAAAAATTTAGCATCTCTAAAACATAAAGATTGCAATATTTGGAGGTCACTCACTAGAAACCAAATGAGGTATGTAGGTATCATCTCAACCTGTGGTGTTTTTGGACTTCTTGTGCTTAGCAACAAAATGAGCAGGACAGATGCTTGGAAAGCTGAGTGGTTCTTTATTAGCTAATATTGGCAAAGATGCAGTTCAAATTCATCATTTGTTCACAGGTTGACTAAAAGAATCTTTTCCATTTCTCTTTCCCTTGTATTCAGTACTTTCTCCTGTCTTCCTCCACCCCACCCTGGTTCATGCTCTGAGATGCTCTCATTGAGGGTGCTGCTTACATGTTTTTGAAAGGTACTACTCTCCCATCATAACCAGCTGTAAAGTTTTTCAAAGTATATATTTGTGAGCATGGAGGAAGGAAGATCCTGAGCCCACCTTAATTTTGCACCGTGGGGAACTTACCATAACAGTATAGGAAATGTACAAGTCCCAAGGATTTCCTGAGGTCAAGGAACAAAGTCCTATTGCAGCTCATTGCAGCCAGAGCTGAGAGCAAGAGAGAGATTCCTTGGGAAAATGAATCCCCAACACAAATGTGGTTTGAATTCAAAGGGATGGCTGATGTGGTCCATAAAATGAAAGAAAATGAAACTCACAGAAGTAAAAGGTTGTCCTCATATTGCAAGCATCCTGCAAGCCTACATGATAGAAGCAGGATACTCTATCACAAAAAGCAAATCTATTTTATGAAGAATTTGGGTATTTCAGAGACTGATGTATCTAGGTAGGGATTGTGTTGCTATTTTTTGGTGAGGTAAAGCCAAAGGAAGGAAGAACAGAACATAGTACATTTCTGACAAGACTTACAGATTGGTATGAGCCACCTTTGGTTAACCCTGCTTTAGATGTCTGGGCCAGATGGGAAAAAATATTTCAGAGCCTAGTACTAAGAAAAACATCTTATCAGCCAGTCTATCATCACATGTTAGTAATGTGATGTCCAAATTGTGTCTAAATTTCTCTAGTGTGGATTCTGTCAAGCAATAACCACTTGCCAGAGGTTATCAATTTGATAGGATATATGCTATCACTTTTTATATATAGTTCATGGAAAGTTACAAAATTTTTAAAGAAAGCTTCAATGACCAAGAGAAAGTTTTGCACAGCAGATGCAATAATCCCCTGTACAAACCTGTAGCACCACATTTCCGTAACACTGCGTGCAGAAACTAGAGAGGAGGAAACAGAGAGACTTCAAAGGAAACTGCCTGTTCTGGGTAGACATGGGCTGACAGATGTGCTGACTTGATGTTCAGATCTGGGGGTAACATTAAGAAGTTATGGGTGCTACTGTGGGTTCTGAAATGCCAACCTTTTTTGTATGGTCATGTTGGAAGTCCCACAGATAGAAAAGTAAAGTGGCTAAGATATCCAGTTGCTTTTTTACCTTAGCCTTTCATTTTTGGCTTTGTACCTAAAAGTCTGTCCTGCATTGTTGATAAAACCCTTTGTTCTTCACCTCAGCTGGTGTTACGGGTGAGAGTGGAGAATTGACTGAGGTGAGCTATCAAATCTTTTCTGTTATGGCACAATCACATGAAGCAGGCAGTGTGAGCAGCCTGAGAAACATACAGATCAAAACATATTTAGGGGACTGGGCCCTGGGTAGTTGTTGCTATTAGCAGCATCCCTAACTTATCCCCAGATCTTGCTTTCTACTGTTTTCCTTAAAAGCAGAGGACAGAATGACAGGCACAGCTCTCAGGAAACCATAAATTGTGACAATGGCCCCTTGGGAGACACTTTGTATCAGTGTCATTCTGACTCCCCCGAAGGCTACTTCTGCTCTGGCATTGCCCAGATTAAGGAAGAGAAAAACAATTTGGTGAAGGCCAGCTGTTCCACTCAAAATCCCAGGTGCAGCAAGTCCCACTCTACCTTTGATCTTTTTCTCTGTTTGTTAATATTTTCTCCAATGTACCTCAGGGCTGTGATTGTTGGACATTCTAAAGAGGAAATCAATGGGCATAGATTTACAATTCTACAATATAAGGTTTTAGAACAGAATTACATTTCTGTGAAATTCATCCTCTGCAGGGAGTAAGCAAAGAACAAGTTTTGCCCAATAGTGACCCACAGTTCCAACTGAAGTCAGTGAGATTTTGGAAAAAGAAAAAATGAAATGTCTGTAACCAATGGGCCCAGTGATATTTCTGTAATAAGAAGCAAGGGGGTTAAATGTAGCTCCAAACAGAAAAGAGACCATATGGAGTCCTGGCAAGTAAAATAGTCAGTGTAAACCCAGCTGTGCTTCATCGGGGAATAATCTGACCCTCGATTTTTCCATCATATATGGAGACAGAGAAATAAAAGAACTAAGCAAGTTAAAGAAAATGACGCCATTGTCCAAAGGGATAATTGTCTGTGCTGCACCTCCAGCACAGGGGAACAGCACGTGGGAAGGACTGAAGAGCTGCATTCAATACTTTTGTCAATTCCCTTATCTGCTTTTAACAGTGTGAAACTCTGGTTAGATTGTGCAGGTGGTGAAAATCATGACCAAGGGATAAAGGGACAAATCCTCACCATGGTGCAACCCCAGAGCCAGGTACACTTGTGCTGCTTGCTGTGCTTCTGCTTATGCTGGAGGCTGCTGAGCCCTGTGGAGATCCCCTTTGCCAGCTGAGAGCCCAGAGAGTTGCAGGGATATCCGGTGGCAGCACAGAGTCCTGTGCCTGGAGGATTCCTTGGCAGCCTCAAATATAACCCAACTAGCATTTGAGCTGAAGTGCAGAAGAAATGAGCACAAGAAAGGATTATTTCTTGCTCCACTTTCCCATAGCCACGCAGGGACAGCAGTAGTGCGTGGGAAGTGCTGTCTTCAGGACTCCCCCTGGGATTTATTCAACTGGAGGTCACCAAGTCTTGGCTCTCCCTTCCCACCTTTGGGAGTACGAGTAGGAACTTGCAGTAACAGAATGTATTCAATCTATTGAAATGGCATAATAAGCTATTCCTGACCAAAAGGGGCACAGTAAGTCCTGCTGTGTCTCTAAAGATGTTTTATAAAGGGCAGAATCACACTGAGCTTGTGGGAAGAGGGCTGCTTATAAGTGATCTGATCTGAAGCCAAGAGTTGCAGTGCAGGATGATGCCTGTGGGTTCTTGCAGAAAGCAGACCGGGCAGTCACCCTTTCTCTTTAGTGTGTCCAGTCAAAAGTTTTTGAGTTGTAGAAATGAGAGCTTAAATAAAATTTGTCTTTTAGGCTCAAGTCTGATCTGTCTCGGAATTAAAGGACACCAAAGTATTCCTGAGAGTGAGCAGTCCCCTGCAACAATATCCAATGTATTATCCTTGCCAATCTTTATTTGGAAAGGATAATGTGATAAGCCTACCTGAAAGCAGAGGTTAAGGCCAGGAACAGTAGGATTGTGAGCCTTCCAAGTATGAATCACATCATGGGCAATTTTTCCCTGAAGGGAGAAGAGTAAGAAGGTAGATAAGGAAGGTAATAACTGCTTCTTAAAGTGCAATTAACCAATAAACATGTACATTGCTTCTACTGGAAGCAAAGATAATGTTTCTTTCCCCTTTCCTGAAGTGTCTCGTGCTAAGTTAAGGGCTGACTTAAAACAAAATAATCTGTTCCAGGGTGCCAGTACTGAGGTGCCTCTGTCTGCAAGTCAGTCCTGCCAGGCACCTCTCCTCCCTCTTCATGGTGTGCTGGCTGCTCTCCATAGCCATCACTCAGGCTGCTCACTCTCCTTGCATCTTCAGCACCTGCTTTGGCCAAGTCCCACAACTCAGATGTGCTGTCATTATTATAGGGCTTGGGAATGACTGTTTGTACAGCACCATAAATTCAGGGGAAACTCTTTAGCAGCTGCTAGAAAATTCTGAGCCTAGTCTCAGCTTGCATTTTCTGGCCTCTAATGTCTGCATCCCAGTCCTGAAGTTAATACCTTCTGTCTGGCACAGTGTTATTGGGCCTGCTCTTCAGTATGCTCTAGGAGTTACTCACCTTCCTCTACCTAATGAATACATTTTGCTTTTTCACAAAAATGCTTCACAAATATGAGAGAACAGTACAGACAGAACAAACATGTTTCAAGGTGTCCAATGGATTTTTTTTTGCTTATTCCCTCTTTGCTCCACCAGTTGTCAACATAGTGTTCCTTCTTGTTTTAGATCCAAGCCCTTCTTGAATTTTGAGAGGATCTATAAAGGTTTTGCATTTATTTCAGGCCTTTTCCAGGATTGCAAGTATATCTCTGGACTTTTTACAACAGCAATAATGCTGGTGCTCAGTTGCAAAGCGAGTGAAGTTTTTCTGAAGTAACTGTCCTCTTCTTAGAAATATACAAAGAAAAATCACATCTCTCGATCCTGTGAGACCATGTGTGAGAGAAAACAACCCTAGCCATCAGTTTTGTTTTCCTCTTTGTTTTTTTCAGATCTTGTAGGCCTTGAAAATATTGCTAAAAGAGCTAGAAATTTACTTTTCTTAATGGCAGATTAATTCATCTTTAATGGTCATTGGCGATAGGAAATATTCAAGAGACTTAGTATTATGAATGGTTATCTCTGACCATAATGATTTAGGATGTAGTCATTTACATTAATTACTGTGAGGATTTCAACTATCTGTTACTCAACAGTAAAAGGCTGGGAAGTGTTCTCATGTTGTAATAAATACAGAGTTTACTCCACTAAGAACATGGCAGAAGGTACATCGCTGTTTTAATAGGTGAGTTTGCAAACATGTACACACAAAATGTAAAGGTTTATAACCAGAAGGACAAGTCTGCATAAATCCACACCTCCTATTGCCCAGAGAAGGAAATACTTGGCAGTTTTATGACACTTGGAGCTGGTGAGTGGCTGATTCTGGGAAAGGCTAAAGACTTTCCTTGCCTTGGTACAGAAATTGATATTAAATATACATTATTTTCTGGACATTGTTGAATTATGCAAATTAAACAAGCAACCAAAAAAAAAAAAAAAAAGCACCTCAAAAAATCCCAAAACCCAAACAAAACACCAAAACCACCAAAAAAACCCCCAAAACCCCCCAAACCACCAAAATACTGTATAGTAAGAGCACCTTCAACTGTTGTGACATCCATGTGTTACAAAGACCTAAGGGCCGTTTCATCTTTTAAGGAGGTTGTTATTTTAAATTAATTTTCTTGCAGGAATATCCTTCAGAGTTACTTCATTAACTTTGAGATTAATTTTTGCTGTATTTCAGAGCAGATAACAATAGCCTTCACAGTGTCCATGGTGATTGGACTGGTGATTGGAGGGATCATCTGGGCATTTTTCACCTGCTTGTCCCGTCGCAGAGCTAGCGCCCACATCTCCCAGGGGAGCCCCTCATCCTTCAGCCGTCGGTCCAGACCTTCCTCCCACACTGCCGGCAGGACTGGATTTTACCGCAACAGCAGCTGTGAACGTCGGAGCAACCTCAGCCTGGCCAGCCTCACCTTCCAGCGGCAAGCCTCCTTGGAGCAGGCCAACTCCTTCCCCAGGAAGTCAAGCTTCCGTGCTTCCACCTTCCACCCTTTTCTGCAGTGTCCTCCCCTGCCCGTGGAGACGAACAGTCAGCTGATCACCCTCACTCCCACAAACACCACCACAACCCTTGTGGGGAGCACCACCAACAGCTTGAGTCGGCCTGAATTCCACTGGTCTAACAACAACCTCCGCATCTGCCACTCCACGCAAACCCCGCCTCCCGCCTATGAAACCATCATAAAAGCTTTCCCAGAATCGTGAGCTTTGTCCTCACTGCAAACACACATGTGCATCTTAGGAGGAACCTCAATTATCTCAACAATTTTCTGTGCATGATGAAGATCTCTGAAAAGTCTCTATCTGCAGTTGCAGAGGGGACATGCTTTGCCAAGAGGCAAGTAGAAGTGATTTCATGGAGCCCAACATCCCACTGTCTGAGAGATCACTTGTCTTTGAACTGCTGGCTTTTATTTACTGCTCTGCTCTACACTTGAGTATTTATAGTGTTGTATCTTTAATTGCAGCACATCAATGCAAATGTCACTGTTCCTTTTTTTTTTAAGAAGTTTTGGTTTCACATATTTTTGTTACATTTTCAGAGAGCACCACCTGTTACCCACCTTCTTGCTATAACCCCAGAAGAGCTTCAGTCTGAGGAACCTTAGATGCAGACCTTATAGAGGATGCAGTCCTGGCTGCTGTAGACATCCTGTTCTATTAATTGCAAAGATCTGATCTGAAAAGACTCCATATTAGAGATGCTTGTTTCAAATTCCCCACAGTGTGGGAAAAAAAAAGTGAAGTATATATAGCTTCATGAACAAAGTTTTGAAAAACGTACTAAGTGCATGATAACAATTATAAGAATTTTCCATGAGCAGCCAGCAGAACAGGTAGTCATATTTTAATACCCAGTGAGGCTGTATGGGCAGAACTCCCCATGTTTCATTTTTCTAGCTCTGGCTATCCAGATAAGCAGTATGAATGACAACTATTTTTTAATTGAGTTTCCTGATTTCCTATGGGATTAGTCATTTCCTTATTTCAAATGTTTTTTCTCAAATTGTACCAATGTTTAATTCTTTCTTTTATTCACTGAAATCTTGTCTTTCACTAAAACAAGATTTCAGACATCTGTGGCTGAATACAGGGATTGTATAATGAATTGGGATATGAAGATAACAATGAAGTATTTAGTTGAGGCTTACGTGTACTCTTGACTTTTATATGTGTGTCATGCCAAGCTAACCCCTGGCTTAATAGAGACTAATTGCACTGATATGACAAATGTTCAGGATTTGGAAATAACAGAGAAAAATAGGACCCAAATTAAGTCTTGTTGTATCAGTTTCCTGTTAAATTTTTCATGTTCAAATTAAGGGTAAAGAATTTCCACAAGTAGAGGACCTGTCCACACTCCACACTTGCAAATATGCCTGTTGTTTCTAAAAGGCTTGGGCAATACCAACCTCAGGACTTCTGATTCTGAGGGAGCTTCTGTAGGGAGAACAAGTTCTTGTCTCTCTTCTGGGAGAGACAAAGATTCAGCAGCTTTTGAGAATGGGCAAAATGTTTAACATCTCCCAGATTTTCCAGGCTTTTGGAGACTGGCAGCATGCATCCCTTTGCTGAGGTCAACATCCCTTGGGAAACACTGGCATTGATCTCTGATCCACAGTATTCCAGCCCAATATCCACCCATTCACAAATAATGCTAAAAACATTGAGCTTACAAGCAATACTTACTGAAAAGAACAAGTATTCCTTATTGTAAAGGCAAATTATTTTGCATACTATTTACTGACTGGATTTAATTGTTTTATTTTTAGTGTGCAGCACATCTGGAGAGATGTATGTCATTGCTAGAAGAACAACAATTTACAGAGTTTACAGAGCATTTCATTGCAGACACTATGGGTTCTAGCACACCCAGAACTTGCTGATAAGATTGTAACACTGCATTTGGCTGATCACAGGCTACAGACTTAAAATAGCAGTGCTCTGAAGAAAGAAAGAAAGAAAGTTATGCTTTTTCATTCATTAATTTTTTTTTTACATTTAGAGTTTTTCTGAGTCTGGTGAATTTCATTGCATGCAAAAATATGTTCAAAGTGTCCTTTCTATAGAATAGGTGATGCAGCCTATTCTAACCTGCCCACAAAAAGGAGAATTCAAGCCTGCTCCCTTTGCTTAGTGGGTTTGATGGGCTGTGGGAGAGACAACTCACCCTACCAGCTGTGTACCCAGTGTGCACCCAGCTGGCCAAAACTGCTTGTTTCTTGAGAGTGAAATCATTCTAGATTAGTAAAGTTTTACTTCTGGATTGTAAGTGCATGTTACATTACAGTAGAACTTTCCACAGCACAATTATTACACAATTATTACTTGTATTACACTGTATTTAGTAAACATTGTAAAGCGGGAAGCTTAAATGTACTGTATTTTTTTTTCCTTCTGAAATCTGCACTGGATATCGAAACATTTCTTATGTGCACTGGATTAGGGGGACTAAAACCACACGTTTGGTGCATAGCCAATATGACTGTCAGAAGCCTAAAACTTGTTTTCACATCTGAAATAAACGTTTTGCAAGCATTCAGGAAGCTTTGGAATGTGGAATAAAGTTAGATGTTATAATCTCAAGCTCATGTTTTTTCTTAATGATGAATACGTGATTTGCATAAAAGATCCTTTAAAGGGAAGAGTATTATCTTTAATTATGCAAGCTGATACAGTTAGAAATGTGAATGAGGACTCCCTCCTTCCTTTGCTTCTGTGGGGAAACACCCCAAAACTGAAGATGTTATTTGAAGTCAGAGTCAGAATTTGCCCTATGAGAACAGCTTCAAAGGATTACAAGTGAGAAGGTCTCTCACAAATAACAGTGCTTACAGGTTTTAAATCCACTGCTTTTTAAGTACTTCAGCTTCAATTCACATTGTGTTTGAGCAAATGCTTGCTTTAAGCAAAAGAGCAATCACTATAAGGTTCATGCTTAAATGGACTCATGCACGTTTTATTGCATTAGGACCAAAGCACACTGCACAGGACCAACCCTCAAATTTACACTGGGATTCAGGAATCACTGTGTATTGAATATGCAAAAAAGATTATATTTGCTTGATGAAATCATCTTTTATTTAAGTTTAAAATACTAGAAAGAAGAGCTGAATTAAACCAGTGTGTTACTGCAGATTTCAAGATTTCAGAGCATTCACAAGCATGAATTGAACTTGACAATTATTTTGCATGTAATACAATTAAAATGGTGCTACCAGAATCACATAGGGACTGATAGGCAGAACTTTGATCAACATCCAGATACCCTGACACCTTGTTCTGAGTAAGCAAAACTACTTCTCCTCTTCATGAAGAGAAATGCTATCCTGTTATTGGCCATGTCCACAAAATGTCACTCCATTTATGGGTTCATACAGAAGGCAGAACTTGACAGCTCTTTGTCAGAGAATATTTATGTTCCATCATATTTATAAAAGTAGTTCATGCTACATTCCTTGACCTTGCACCACTGAAGAGCTGCTGACCACCTCTGCGAGCAGCTGCTGACGACCATTCTGTAACACACTGAACATGCGGTATTTTTGCCAAATCACATTTTAAAGTTCACTTGTAATTTATCATGAAGCTTTTGAATCATCTCAAAATCCATTCTTAAGTATAAACTGAAAATTATGCTCACTGGAAATATCCTCTCAGAGGTGAAATGACACATGCCAGATCCCTGACCTATAAGCATTTGATAAAATTAGGTGATGTCTATGATGCAGTACAGCTTCTGGAACAAAAAAAAGAGAAAGAAAATACTAATTGGAATTTATCTCTGCCAAGTCCAGAGCAGACTACAGAAAAAGGCATTGATATAACTTCAAAATACTGAGAACAGTATTTTGGAAACTACACTTACAAAGTCTTAAAACACAAGGAAAATACCTGTACCTTTTTGTATTCATTTGGATCTCTTAATAAAAGTGAGTTTTTAAAGGGATTGAGTACTTGGAGTTCCTGTATGACTTTGTTTGGATATTTAGCTTTCTGAATGCCAAAAAGGATGACAAGATCCTAAATTCTTTTTCAATCTAATATTAATATTGGCTACAATTGACTCAGTATTTTTCAACCATTTGGACTGGAGAGTTCTGAGAAAACTACTGCAGCACTCAATAGGTGAACCACTGCTGGCAGCAGCTCTTTTTGAAGCACACAAAGCAACAAACTGTCTCACACTGTAGCAGCAGCAACACCAGTGACTGCACTACAGATCTCTGGCCTCACTGCCAGGTGGGGTCTGTGCATTATTCCATGTTTTTTGCCCTCAAACAGTTTTCAGGTTAAGGAAACAGCTCTGGAGGAGTCTGGTTTGTGAGCCTTGTTTCTGCTTTTGACTTCTGTGAAAGCTTTTGGCTTCCATCAGGTTTCTGACGACACTAGTGCATGACTGTGGCAATGCCTGATGGGCATGGACTGGATTGAGGAGCTATTTCAGTGAACATGCTTCCTGTCTGCATTCCTGGAGACATTCTGCATCAGAGACATGTTTTCATCTATTTAGCAGCAGAATCAAGTGATTGTGTGCTGAGGGCTGTGAAGAAGCAGTTGCCCTATTTTAGAGCAAGGAGTTCTTTTAAACAAGAGTAGCATAATCATGAAAAGGATTACGCACAGTGATGGGACTGAGATAGCAGGAAATTGGATTTGCTGATTTAGGACATAACCATGCCTATGACTAGGAACAGTATGGAAAGGCACTGGAATGCAAAATTATTCCTGTCTAGTTCATGTTGGACCTGCATCCATATCAATCCACTTTATTTTACAGTAGCATGTTGATGTGTATGAAGGAAGAATGATGCTGCTCTCTTGTTCCAACTTAAGAAGAGCACAAACCACTGGCTGTGATATGCTTTTCTTTGATATGTATGGAGAAGTTGCTGATGATTAATTGCACATTGAAATGGGATGAATCTCCTAGACTGATCAGTCTAGTGCTTGAGTACATGGACAGGCAAGCAGAAGTCCCATTTTTGCCTGTGCTCTGTTCCTGTACTGTATACCCTGGTGATCTTCTAAAGTTGTTGGTTTTTTTTAATAAGAGGGAAGAATTCCCTTTAAACCTTTTCTAGACAGACTGTAGATTTTCTTTTCTCCTTTAGTTCTTCTCCATTTAGTTCCAGAGTATCTATCTGTGGATAAGCATGATGATAAAAATACACAAATCTTCACTCTATCCCATTCTTTTGTTGTTCTGCCAGAACTTTCTTATATAGAAAATCACTTTGAGGAATTGATTGGTTTGCATGTGATAAGCTCTCTAGCACTAGTTTGCCAGCATCAAAGCACTGATCTTTTTTTCTTTTTTTTTCCCCTAATCCCTTGGGCAAATGTCATGGAAAGATACAGACACCTTTTTATCAGTACTGAGTGGCAGACAACATTTAGCAAAATTTTGAATTGCCTTGCAAAATTCTCATAACTCCACAATGCACTAAGTCATGATGAAGATATTTTTGGATGATTTTGGGTAATATAAAACTTACTTCTATAAAAATTCCTGCATGCAGAAGAACACATTTTTGGGTACTTGTATATACATTAAATTAAATCTTTCAAAGCTTCTAAATGCTTCTAGGCATTGAATCACTTCTGACAAGGAAACTGAACATTAAATACATTTCCACATCATGTAATCATGTTTGAAATATATTAGCTTAAAAAAAATTAAACTGTCTCTGAGACACCAAAGTTAAGCATTTTCAAATTTTTATCTCTTTCACCAATACATGGAACCTGCTCTAGGGCAGAGATATTCCAAATAAAACCAAAAATATATAGGAGAGAAATAAGAATACTGTGACAGCTCAGTGTAGATTGACAGGATTCAACTAATCCAAATGCATTGGAGAATGGCAGATTCACCATGACTTCGCAAAATAAGGGAAGTGTGAGTGTGTTTGATGTCCTGACAATGTTCCTGAAAGATGCCTGAAATGATCATTCTCTGATCCAAAACAAAGCATATGCATCCGCATGCCTTCTCACAGACATTTTATAAGTACTGAAGGCTAGATGTCATCACATACATTTGAGTGCATTTTTTCAGTTCACAGAGGTATAAGTAGATATTCCTGCTTCATTCAAAGCACCTGTAAATGGCTGGGTGATTTAAAAGCTGCTTCCAGTGCTGGGCATTACAAAGATTTAAAAATAAACCAAGAATATTTCAGACAGACTTGTTGTGCTTATACTCAGAATCTGAGTCATTAGCAATCAAAAAGTTTCAGGGCTAACTGTTTATTTAACAGTACAAAACAGTTGTGCTGGTTTTGGCTGGGGTTGGTTAATTGTCTTCACAGTACTAGTACAGGAGCACAGGGATATTTTTTGGATTTGTGCTGAACACAGGGTTCATAAAACAGAAATATTTTTGTTATTGCTGACCAGGGCTTACTGCAGAGCCAAGGCTTTTTCTGCTTTTCCTACTGCCACATGGCAAGGGAAGTTGGGGGTGCACAGGAGGTTGGGAGGAGGCACAGCAGGGACAGGTGACCACATTATGCCATGCTCAGGATGTAGAAAGTGGGGGGAAGAAGGAGGAAAGGAAGATGTTTGGAGTGATGGTTTGTCTTCCCAAGTAACTCTTATCTGTGATGGGGTCCTGCTCTCCTGGACACCTGCCTGCCCAGGGGAAGCAGTGGATTAATTCCCTGTTTTGCTTTGCTTGTGTGCACAGTTTCTGCTTTCCCTATTAAACTGTTTTTTATCTCAACCCACGAGTTTTCTACCACTTACCCTTCAGATTTTCTCCCTGATCCTGCTGCTGCAGGAGTGAGTGAGTGGCTGAGTGAGCCTTGATTGCCAGCTGGGTTAAACCACAATAGTGAATCAAAAGAAAATAAGAAGTATACTCTATTATATATTGCTGTACTTTAGGGGTAGGTATGCAAATGGGACATGCTAGACACGCAACTGAGGGCCTTGCTGCACAAGCCCAATCCAGAAAAAATGTGTTCACAATCTACCCTTAACCTTCCAAATGCTCTGGCTGACTGCTGGTAGTTCAATCTATATTGCTCTATTATTGACTGCAGTGAGATTACTCATATATTTAATAACTCTGTTGAATCAGAATATAATTTCATAAAGCACATCATTCCAGTTTAGGAACTAGTTTGATGATCATTTAGTAACAGAATTTTTATCTGTCAAATGACTTCTGTTTCTTGAAAGTTTCTTCCCTGTGAAAACACATGACTACTCTGCCCATCTCGCCTGCCCAGTCTCTCTCTGAGCACATAAAAATTTCTGTAGGGATATAAGGGTGATCCTTACATCCTTATGCAGACACATGAGAGGCTGACAACAAAGGACATGGTGAATCAATGCTTGGCCATTCCTTTCTATTATTTGATGTGAGAGCAGGGTTAGGAATCTCTGGATTACAGCCTTGTTTGAGTCTTGGTAATTCTGTTGTTCAACAGAGGTTTTTGCATTATCTCATCCCTCTGGATTATGTGCCTATGAAATTGAATGACAGCAAGAAACACTAAAGAGAAGTTTTTCTAGAGTCTCACTCTGGTAAAGATCACTTCTGGAGGGGCAATTTAGAGGTGGGTTTGGAAAGCAAAGAAGAGCAAAGACAGTTCTAGCATCAGACAGCCAGTCTGACTGTTGAGGCAAACATTATAATGATCCCACTTGCAATCAAGATTGTCTGAAGACAACTGTCCCCAGCAGGACAGTCTCTTAGAAGCTTGTGAAAAGATTGTTTTTAATCTTTACTGCCTCTAGACAGCATGAGAAATTGACAAAATGCATTATTCTGATAGATCCTGAGAGATGTCCCTTTGGGTTCAGCTTTGTCTGGAGCTTTCTGGAGCACAAGGCAAGAAGGAGTCTGAAATTTTTTTAATGGCTCCAGTTTCTGGCTTATTTTCATGCTCTTAAATTCATACATGACATGCATTTCTGAGTAACCCTGTAACCTTCTATCTATTAGGACAGTTTCATTCAGCTATCTTTTACTGTGTGCACAAATCCTGTGTGAAGAATTGTATGCAACCATATTAGTACACACAGTTATTTACTGGGCAGAGTATATAGCAGGTAGCCAAAATATGACTACACTGCACATTACTACACTCTTCAGCTTCCAAGCTGACAATCATTTAGTTTTTCCCAACCCGCCAATGGCAGTCAAGTTGGGAGATGCAGCCCTTGCTCCTGCTTGGGAGAAGCTGATCCTTGACCTTGTGTAGTCACAGACACCTGAACCACAAGCTGGGCTGAGGATGAGCTTTCTGAGCCATAAAATTCTGTATGGAGCAATGTGCATAACGAAATAGAGGCCAAGACAGGATTGTGGATTCAACTTCAGTTTAAACTACCTTTTGTCTTAAAAAGCAAGCTATACTATTCAACATATTTGTTTCAAGATCTGAGGAAAGGGTACACATCCTTGAGCCAATTGTTCTGCTACCATTTCACTCTGAAAGTCTTTGAACCCAGTGTTCAAAATTACAACAGTTATTGAGTAATGTCAATAGACAAAGAAGCCCTGTCTGGATAATCGTTTAACCATTCTGAAAGATCCTCCCCACTCTTTCCAAGCTGAAGCTACTAGAAGCAGCCTTAGAGCATCTCTGAAAATAAACCAGGAAAAATACCTGCAACAGATGACCTTTCCTTTTCACACCTAGTGTTGTGTGTGTCTGTGAGATAATTTTTATTGTGACATTGTGTGATTTCACATTTATGAAAAATTTTTCTAATAAACCAGATAATATCTCAGGCCAGACAAAAAAATTACCTGTGACTTGGACTGCTGGAAGTGTATGGAATAATTATCTCCTACATGAAATAATACTTGAAAATCCTCTAGTTACATGCTGGAAAATAGTTACACAGTTATTTTTACCATGCAGCTATCAAAGTCACCTCATGATTGACACAGAGTCACCAGGAGCAAGATTCAAATCTATATTAATAATTTATGAATTCATGATTTAGTACTATTTGAGCAGAAAGTTTAGCAAATTTTAAGATGCTAAGGTCCATGGCTTAAGTTCAACAATTAGCAACATTTTAATATTGATATTCAATAGTGCTGATTCTAGTGCTGAATGTTTCACTTATTTCTGCAGAAATCACTTTAATTCATTTGTCACATTCAAAAATGCAAACAAAAAATGCAGAATATAATTATACACATACACAATGACAGCACTCAGGATGACTATCAAAGGTGTTGCTGTGCCTATTAATGTCTTTTATCTTTGTGGTGATTGTCATTTCACAAAATCTCTTAGGAACTTATTAGTATTGCATCAATTCACGTGTACTTAATAAAGGGGAATATATTGACTGTGGTGCTATGTTTACTGGAACACTCTTAATGCTTCATGTAGGATGGAAAGGGTAATTAGCCATTGATGTATTGGCCAAGAAGCCAATTAAACGAGACGTAGGAAGTTATCGTTTGTTTGAATGACCTGTGGAGTTGAACTAAATCATAAACTAAGTTGGAGCTGTATCTCTCTTGTCCATGAAGACTACAGAAACTCTTTCAAAAACAGTCAAGTTCAAATTATATCATTTATTAAGGATGATAAACTAACAAGTTGATACTTTCCTCTATATGGCTTCTTTCTGGCAACTAAATGTGAATATAGATTTCCACAGCCATAATAATGTACATTAGGCTCAAAGTAGTGCTAAGAGACAGCATGTTACACTATGCTCTTTATACACATGGACAGTTTTAGAAAACCTCTCTCAGCTCTTTTTCCATGAAGACAATAGTGGTAATTGCTTGAGACTGAAGCATTTTTAGCTTGTTTCTGCTCTAGCTTTTAGATGGTTTCCTTTTTCAGCTTGGTAAATAAAGAACTTGTGATGATTAGGTCAGTTCAAGGGATAAAGTTATCTTGGCATAATTAGCATCTTAAGATGAGCCTTCCAGCCCGACTGACGTGGGTTTTTTTATATCCTGAGCTGGTATGTCTGCTCTCACAAGCTTCCAGACAGTGCAATAGTAGCAGTATTCACTGAGGAAGACAAAAAGAATTTGTCCACCCAGCCTAGAACCAGTATCTTGTATTATACAGAGGAAAAAGGATCTATGCAAAATTGGGGAAGTATAGCAATGTTTTCAGCACAGATGATACAATTACAACCCATGAAAGATTCCTATCATATAGTTACAAATGTGTAAATGGACTAAATTCTCTCATACCTCATGTGTTCTTTGGCAAAACTGATGGCTTGTGAAGGCTGACGTAGAACAGAGACTAGACAGAGTGAAAGAATAAAGTAGGTATTTATTAAAAGGCCCCAATGGATACACCATGGGCAGCACAAGAGCCCAGCCAGGGTTACACCCAAGATGAACACAAAATGGTCACAAAATGGACGACTGGTCATGAGGTCTCTCACTTTTATAAGTTCTGATCCATTAGAATATTGGAATTAATTGTCCAATTACGGCTTTAGCCCATGAAGTCCCATCCTTGTTTTTGTCTCTTCAGTACGCTGTTGTTTATGCTCTTGGGCTTGAAATTTGGATCAATTGTCTTTGGGTCACCATCTAGAGAAAGAATTGCTTTGTCTACCTACTCTGTGAAGAGAGCTTACCATCCCCTAATATGAAGCTCAGAACTACACACTAAAGCATCACAGAATCTGAAAAATATAAAAGTAAAACCTAAGGCATCTGTACAGGAATTAGTTAAGGAGACAAAGAGATTTCTGACAGCTTGCCTGCATCTGCAGATGCACTCCTTGCCATTAACATCGTTAGCTTCCCAAGGAAGCTTGGATTCCCCAAGATCCCGATAAACTTGCAGACTACACAAGGTGAGTGTCAGTATGAATCACAGTGAGACACAGCACCCTAGGCAGGTTTGGTCTCAGATTTCTAAATTTTGAACTCCACTATGGCACTGTTTATGTGTTTACTTTTAACAGATAATCCAAATGGATTTTTGAGGTTATTGCTATTCTGCATTCCTTTTGTGCAGGGAGAGACAAAAGGACTTCCATAAGGTCCCCTGCTGTTGGACAGGTGACAGGCCTCAGAGCACGGGGAAAATGTAGGGACATAGGTTTGAAAGATTGTTCTTAGTATTTGTTTAGATAATTACATATTAGCTTACAGATATTCACACATGTAAGAACATCATAAAAAATAAAGTGATTTTTCAAAGGTTCACCATAGAAAACCCAGTTTTGTATATCCAAAACCATGAAGAAAAGAGCTGGATAAAAATGAATGGGAAATTCAGACTGAATGTCATGACATCTAAAATACACATTCTTGTCACATATAGAGGTTGTTTTAGATTTGCCGAGAAGAGGATTGGGTTGGAGGAGGTGAAGGAGGGGGGAAACATACCTGGTGATGAAAGAATCATCTGATCCTTAGCTGAAATTTGAAGATTATAACTGTGCTGATAGAAATAGGGCATATTTCAGAGAGATTGTTCAAAACAAAGAATACAGCACGACCAAACCAGAAACTACTTTGCTTCCTGACAAACTTTGGATTACCATGTGTTTTTCTGGGCCTTAAGGTAAATGGAAACCTTTTAAACAAGTCAGGTGAAACATTAGAAGGAAATTGCTTTGAAAGAAAACCAGATATGTTAAAGCTCCTGTTAAAGCTTGCGTAGTCACAGATCCTCTTGTGGTATGAGTGCAGAATACATGTGTCTGATAGTGAGAGGGGGATGGCAAAAACATCACATCCATGCTAAAGAATGAGAAGGAATTCGCACCGACACTTCTAGGACAGCTGCATATCATGAACCAGATGGACATGAAGCAGTAGTCCACACACATACCAGACAACATAAGCATGTGGAAAACAAAGTATCTATCCCAAACCACTTTGGGGTCTTTGAGAGAAGCTGAGATTGCATTCTGGGGTGAAGGAGCAGGGATATGAAAACACAGAACTGTACTGGAAGCATTAGGAGTTTTACCAGACAACATCCCAGGCAAGGGAGAAAGAACCTTGTAAGTATCACAGGAGTCAGTAGCTCTCTTGCATGCCTTTTGCTCACCATTACATCCATTCAGAAGTTTTAATCAAGCAGGTCTGTGACATGGATGCTGGTGACATACCCAGACATACAAATGCAAGCGGTGGAAGTCTGTTTGGGAGTCATGGGCATAATCCAAATCCTCCAGTGGTTTTGAAAATCGTTAACCCACACAGATTAATAATGCAAAGGTACCACCTGGAACAGGAGGAACTTGCTCAGGTGGTGTAGACAGTATCATGTTTGTTAACACAATTTACACGTTGCAGGCGTTTGCTTCAGTTGATAACTCTGTTCTGAGGATCCACACTTCTGACCTGAAAGCAGGACTCAAAAATGGTGAGAGAGGAAATGAAGGCTCCCCTGTTCCACCTGTGACCCTCCTGCAGCCTGGGATCTGAGGTGCTCTGAGGAGAAAAGCACTGTTCTCCTGAATGTTTCTGTTGCAGAAGGCAACTCATGAGTTTTTAATTTAAAAATATTTATCTGTGTTTTATTCTGCTTGGCATCACATTTCTTAGACTGCAGAACTCACTCATTGATTGTACTTCTGTAATAAAACTTACCTAAAAGAACAAACTGATGGTTTTTTTCTCCTTATTTCTTCTGAGGAGCATTCAGAGACCTGCAAAGAAAGTGACACTGGAAAAAGTTTCAGCATTTTCCTTTCAGCATTTCATCCTTTTTTTCAAACCAGGTGATATTGAGGAATATGAATATTTATGAGAGAGTGGGATCCAGCAGTGCAACATGATGCTGAAAGCAGATATTGGAGAATATGCTAATCATGCCATTAAAGGATTAGAGAAGACCAGGTTAGTTTATGAATTTTGAGTTGTATTTTTGATTCTTCATATACAGTTTCTTGCATTTTCATGTTATCTCTTTTGTGAAAGTTGAAAAAGCTGTTCTGTTAGCTGCTGACTAGTAGTGCACCATCAATCTGCTCTATAAACTCTAAAACTCAATCAATGTGCGGTGGCTATGGGATCAAAGGCAGAGTTTCTGAACTCATCCACAGCAACATGAGCTGTAATGCACAGGGGACATTCTGCTAACCCAATGATTCGTAAGAGAGAGCTCATGAGTCAGTAGAAGTTTCCTTTTCTGATACAATATGAAAGTCTTAAAACAAGTCTCTTAGTATTTTTATCTCTCTCTTTTTTCATCTTTTTTTTTTTTTTTTGCCAAACAAAATGTTACTTCTACTTCTGATCTAATTCCCTTTTTCAAATACAATTACATGATAAATTTGGTAAATGCTAAGCAGGTCCTTCATGGAACTAAGCTGGTTTCTCTCTTCTAAGGATTTGGCTTTAAGAGATTTTTAGCACATCAATTTCCAAACAGTTTTACATGCTAAAAATAGTAAACAAATCTGACTATCAAACCTTAGAACTCCCAAATTTCTTACTCCAGATGACTGAGCTATTTTAGGTAATACTTGATTTATGTACATTACACGAGTTTGTATACAAATGGTAAGACAAACTTTCAGAAAACCATTGCTCTTTGGTCCATCTTGTCTAATTGGTTTTCCATTATTCCTAATTATTGCAATTTTATAATTGCAACTTTTTTGATTTTAATATAATTGTAACTTTTTTTTGGTTTTTTTGTTTTATTAAGTGGAACATTAAAGAAGACATTGAAGCAAAAATGGAGAGTAACCAAAAGATATTTGATAACACATAAAATAAAGATAAAAGGTTCAGTAAATGTGAGGGTGCTGTGCATCTGGATTCCTGTAAAAACCACTGAAAAATACTTGAATTCCTAGGAGTTGTCTGTGTTAATTATTATCCTGGAGATGCTCTCAAGCACTATTTTCTCCCAAGTGACACTTTCCTGAAAGGGTGCAGGTTTTGCAGTACAGCACAGTGGGAGCTACCATCCAAAAAGGGTTCTTCTGCCTAGATCTTGGAGGACTCACTTAGGACATCAATGGAAAAGGGTCTTTTCTCCATCTGTCTGTTTATAAAGAATTATTTTTCTTTTAATGACTTACTCTTATCAAATGTGGAAATAGTAGTGTATGTAAGCTTTGGGGGGAAAAAATTGGAAAAGATAGAATTTGGATTGCCATCCCAAATCCTTGTCAGCCATCCCAAACCAACCACCTTCAATGAAAACCCTCTTGAGAAATGTGAGGAAGGACTAAGGAGAAAGGGGGAGGTGGCATCTCTTCTTCAGTTTGTCTTCAAGAGGAGGAGATAGTGGCTTGCAACAGGATGCTGAAGGGAAATGCAGGCAGTTGTTAGTGCAGCTGAAGAGTGCTTGGGGCATTTGGGGTCAATTCAAAGCTCCACTGGAGACTTCCTGAATAAACAAGAGGAACCACTTGATCCCCCTGTGATTCAGTTTCTTGTCTATAGAATTGGGAGAATAGATTAGATGCACTACAGATTTCTCAGATCGTTAAGGGAGCCCTAGAGAGGTTTCTTTATCAACATTGTCATCCCTAGAGAGGTTCTGAGGCCGCTTTAGCCGGCCCGACACCATGTTGTCCAACCTAGCGTACTACCTGCAAAGAAGGGAAACAAAGTTACAGCAAACCAGGTTCACCAGGTACGGTATGGAAGGGTGCAGTGCGGTACATCACAGCCCCAAATGGTTCAGTACGCTAAGAAAGCCCTGATTTGCCAGTAATTATCCAGTTTTTAGTCTATATACATCTCCTCAGAGCACATAGCCACCCATACTGCACATACATAGCAACTGACAGCAGACTCGTTTTTCACGTATCCCTTAGACTGAGTTGGCTGCTCCCCTCCTCCTCCCAGGGACCGCAGTCCGCAGGACTCCTGCGAGACCCCCTCTACAGGCTGCGCTGGCTCAGGCTTGATAGCGCTAGAAGGAAACTTCTTTCTTCTCCGCTTCCTGCTGCCAGCAGCTTTTGGCTTTTCCCGCAGCGGCGCCCTCGGCGGAAACGGGACTGAGGAGGAGGAGGAGGAGGAGAGGGGCTGGGAGCTGGGGCTGAGGAGAGGGAGCGGGGCAGCCGTGGCCCCTTCCAACCCGCCCTGGCCGCGGGCTCCCGGGTGCAGCATCCCCTCGTCGCCCGCCGCTCCAGGCCAGGAGACTGGGCAACCGCAGACTTCGCAGTGCCCCAGCCACGCGTCCCACGCCACCCAGGGGATGGCTTTCTCCTTCCTCTCTCCTCTTGCGAGTAGTTGAGTGAGGACAACCGCGCTTCCCCAGGTCGTGCACACTGCACAACGCCTATGTGCCCTAGCCGGGATATTTCTGAGGTGAGGGGAATACGGTGCCATTGATGCTCATCCCGCCGTTCCGGAGCAGGATAGCTCCTTCGACCCCTAGTTATGCAGTAACAAGGGAAAAATTTCCTGAAATTAGACTGCTGCAGGAACTCTGGTTTTAGTCACAGCTGTCATCCGAGAAACAAATTTCCAGGCATTTTTAATCTAATTCACTTATTCTTTATGTAACTGAATTAGAAAATATGATTAAGCATCGCAGAATCTTCGGCATTGAGCCTGCCTAACCTTTAGTGAAACATGAAACAGAAAAACTTATTAGAAGTAAGAAGAAATGGTGAAATCGTCTGTATGGATTTGGTACAATCGTTACCGACTGAGTAGGAGGATTAGAGGCACAAAAGCTCAAGAAAAAAGAAAAAAAAAAAAAGAAAGAAAAAAAGAGGCTGATGATCTTTACAGTTGAAATTCTTCCGCGATTGTTTGGCAAATATTTCAGGGCAGGCACCGAAAAGACACGGTGCGATACTGAAGAGGTGCTTGCTGGAGCAGCGCCGTCCTGCCGGTCCGCCCGGGGGTCCCACGCCCACCTCCCCTGTGTTTCTTTCTCTGCTGCCCACAGATCTCTCTAAGGCAGGGAAAATTCGAAGGAGAAAAATCAAAGGCTTGAAACCGATTCTCTCTTGCAGTGGCATCCCCGAGGTTTGGGCTTAAGACACCTTAGAAGGAAGAGGTGATCCTCCTCCTGCTCAGGGGGGTTTGACACACGCTCCAGCCGCGCTCCCTGCGCGCCCGTGCAGCGCGTGCCGGCGCTGGGATCCGCGGAACCGCCACAAGCACCCGCCGTGCTCGCCTGCACCAAGAGGCGCTTGGATGTGGGGGTTAATCCGTGTTCCACGAACACGCACGCAGTTTAAACAAGATAGCGAATAGTAGAAAGCACACCGACACCTGCTAAAACCAAAGTAAAACCCGTAGGAAAATTTTGATTTTCAGATCATCTCCCTGCGCATCTCGGGCGGGAACTCCCATCAAGGACTTGCATGTGCTGGGCAAGGAGAGGGAGCAGTTTAGCACGGAAACATTGCCGAAGAGCTAGAGAAAGGAGCAACCCCGCGGCGCGGAAGGGGCTCCTAAGGAAGGCACGGGGGCTGGGGAGTGTGGGCTGGGAGCGGAGGGCCCCGGAGAGTGCGGCCACCTTCGCTCCGGCTATCCCGAGTGCGGGCAGGGATGCGCGGTGTGGCGCGCCCGCAGACCCTGCTCTCCCGCCTGGCGAGGCGGAATCACCACTCCGACGGGGCTCCGCTCCTCCAAAACTATGTCATTAACATAAATCAAATAATGGCCGAGGGGGTGAGGGGGAGGGGGAAGAGGTACGCGACTGCTCATGTGTTAAATATAAGTCTCTGACTGTCCTGAACAAAGCGACCGTCCCCTTGGGAAGGGTGACGTCTCTCCAGTAACGTGATTGCTTCTTCGGAAGCAGAAACGTGTAAACGCTATAAAACGCGGTGGCGCGGCGGGCAGCTCAGAGCGTGCGGCGAGACGGAGCCCTCCTCTTCATCCTCCTCCTCCTCCTCACCCTCTGCCGCCGCCGCCCCGGCAGCCGCGCAGCGGAGCAGGGCGCACTCCCCCAGCACCGCTCCGCTCCGCCCGCCCAGCCAGACCCACCGACGGACTCGCGGCTCCGTGAGTAACTTTCTCCCCGCCACAGCGGCAACTTCCCAGCGCATGAGGAACGATGTCCCCGTCCCGTACCCTCGCTCCTCTTCGCCCCTCCCGGACCTGCAGGGAAGCCATCCCGGCCGTCGGGCAGCGGGGAGAGATTCTGAAAGCCCAAGGCAGCCGGGGCGGGACCCTCTCTTGTTACCGCTTAAGTCGCTGAGCCCCGGGCACCGCTGCCCCTCGCACCGGGCCGGGGGTCGCCTTCGGGGATGCCAGCTCTCCCTGACCGCGGCCAGCTGCCCCGCCACCGCGACCCTGCTGGCCGGCGGCGTCTTTCGGGAGAGGGACCGGGATTGGGAGCGAGGCCGGGGCAGTCGCTCGGCTGCCCGAGGCGAAGTCCCGGTGCCCCGGCGCGGGGCCAGCGGGTGCGGGCGGGCCGGCTCGGAGGGTGACGGCTGCGCTCTTCCCTCCGCAGGTGGCGGCCATGGAGCACCGCGGCGCCTCCCCGCTCCTCCTCGCCCTCGCCCTCCTCAGCGCCCTCTGCTGGCGGGCGCGGGCGCTGCCCCCGCGGGGCGCCGCCTTCCCTCCCGTGCCCCGGTAAGGCCGCGCTCCGCTCCGCGCTCCGAGCCCCGCTCCGCGCTCCGAGCCCCGCTCCGCGCCCCTCCGCCGCAGGAAGGGGGGGGCGAAGGGGCTGTGAGAAGCGCCACTTCTCCGCTGCGCCCTCCCGAGGAACGCGCAGTGCGGCGCTTGCCGTCGGGTGTTTGCCCGGTATCGGGCGGGTGCGCGGGGTCCCCGCGGCGAGGCTGCGGTCAGGCGGTGCCGGCCGGTGCCCGCCGAACCCTCCCGGTAAAAGCCCCCGAGACACGCACGCACCTCCCGAGGCGGCTGCGGCAGCGCTGCCCCACGGGCTGGGTCGCGGTGACCGCGGCGTGCGCGGGGGGCGGACGCGGTGTGGGTGACGGTGAGCCCTGGGACGTGGACGGGTCCGTGGGGACAGAGCGGAGGACAGGTTTTGTACCTCTGCGTGCTTCCGCCGGTTGAAGTTGCTGTTAGTAGTCCACGTATCTGAATTAAATCAGATGGCAGAACGGTACGGTTTGCATTTAGGTAAGAGGAACATAAAGTGTAGAAGAACCAATGAAAAACAGGCAAAAAAGCACAGACTGACTTCCAAAAGGTGTGACTTGAGCCAGTTCGTTTTACCCAGCAACTTTTCACCTTTTTTTTTACCAGACAGAAGACTTACACGAATCAGACATATAAATAGTGCTAAAAGTGACTTTAAAATTACAAGGGCATAAGTCTATCTCAGTTTTAGTATGTGACTTTTGCATGTCATCACACACACAGGGGTTTCCTACAATGATTTCCTTGTCTGCCACAGAATATCAGAGCAGCCAGAAGGAATGATGCCAAACCACTGCTATGCAGTCAGACTGCCCTTGATAAAATATGACACTTCATAAGAAACTGCAGTTTACAAAAATGTGAAGTAACTGTACATCAGTTTATACAGAGCAATTGCCAGGATACATTTGAAGAGATTAAAAGATATTTGGCTTCTAACAGGAAAGAATAAAAACATGTAGCGATACATGACTGCACTTTTTATTTAGTTTGAAGTTCTTGGTGTATTTGCTTTCTTTGGAGAAGGCCTAAGAGCTGTTTCATTCTGAATTTCAATGCACATCTTATATCTTAACTGAGAGGTAAGTACATCACAGGAGCAGTTTTCACTTTGCTTGGGTGGAGGCTGTTAATTTCATCCATCATTTATACCAAATGCAGTTGTTAGGAAAAGCTTCACAGTTGTCACTTGTGCTGTGATTGTCATACATTATGCACTGGAATAAATTGCATTCAGTGACAACATTTATCTGGAAAATATAAATTTGAGAGAAGGATCTGGTATGTCAATTAATCTACAATTAAGCATGGATTCTACCAGAAAGTGATTTTTGAATTATCCAGATTTCATTTAAATGCCTTACTGATCAAAGTAGGTAAATGTGCATTTTGGCACAAACCAGAATGTTACCTCTAGTAGTGTCTCATGTCCTCAGCTAGCTGTACTTTACACGGTTTCTTTCTCCAACAGATTGGGAAACAGAATGCCATTTGATGGAGCCAGTGAACCTGACCATGCCCGTGGGTCATTAAAGTCAGAATCAGATATTTTGCAGAACACACTACCTGAAAATGAGAAATTCTATTTTGATCTGTCCAGAATTATTGATAGGTGAGTTTCTTTATTATCATAAATACAAAAGTTGATGGACTACTTGATTTCTACCAAAAAATCATTCACATTTTCAAATTGAGATTAGGAAAGGAAGACTCAAGTACGGAAGAAAATCTCACAGCCGCTGCTTGCATAGTGGTACCAGTAGAGATGTCGGCAGAAATGTTGATTGTATTGCCACTCTGGCATGATGAATGCATTCCCTTTCCAGGAAGGAGTAAAAAGTATATTGTGAAAATCTGAAAGTTATTTTATTAAATTAGTTCCTTTTAATATGCACAATAGTTAAATTAAGGAAAGCAGTATGTTTGCAAAGTGAACGTTCTCAAAATTATATGAACCCAGGCTGTATTGTAGAGTTTATTTATTGTCCATTTCAGAAATGCAAGGCTTGCTGATGGAATTTTCACCAGTGTCTACAGCCATCTTTTGGCTAAAGTTGCTGTGAAGAGATATCTGCATTCGCTTATTAGAAAACGAGTTAGGTGAGGTGACACATTAGGTAGATTTTTTTTCCTAGCTGGCTTTATTGGCAATTTTTTCACCCTTCTGTATCCAAGGTCTCCTTTTTGTGATTTAGAGATACTGAAAGAGAAGCTTATATAATTACAGGGGAGCTGAAAATCCTATATAAGTATTTAGTGGTATTACTAAATTAGTATGTTATTGTTTATTCCTGACACAGCTGTGAGAGGTAGAGCAACAGACACTGCACAAAGCGTGGATAATGTGTACTGGAAATGTTATAATGATTATCGTGCCGAATCGCTAATTGGTGTTTTCGGTAGAGTGTTTACCAGCTTGGTCGATGAGTGGTAAAGTAAATACAAAGTGATTGATTACTCAGTACTTAACAACAGGGAAATACACAATGAAATCAAGAAATGATTGGTTTATAGTGAAAATGTAGAGGTATAGTTTTTTTCTGCTGTAGATCACATTGGCAGATGTTTGTGAGATCTGTATTGCAGCAGAATTCAAAAAAGAATGAGGCAAATTTAAAGACTAGGGGTCTGGATGCAACTTCCAGACCAATATAGCAACAAACTAATGGGCACAGGGTGCTGGTTAGGATCTCTGTATACTTCCTTTGTTTTCAAATCCATAAGCAGCAACTGTGAGCCACTGTGACAATACCACTGAGTGCCTACTTCATATGCTCAAAAGCTGAGTAAAAATTAGGTCCTTCATTTATGTCAGCGCTGCCTTTGTTCCAGAACATACAGTTCCAGTTTCTCATATGCTGTACACTAACACAGACCATTTAAAATAGAACACCCTGACATTTCCCAAGATTGTGCATGAAGAAAAGACCTCCAGGTTTGGCTTTCACAAGGTGTGTTTTGTCTTCTGAAATCTTAGAACAAGCATTTATAGCTTTCTGTGATGTTGCACTCTACCTTTCCTCAGTGGCAGACTCCACCTCTACTGAGTTCAATGTGAACAGTGATGAGGTCCTCTAAGAGCTTATTGCAACTTAAGCCAGGCTGTACCTTGGCATTTTACTGAAATATATTTACACAAATTATTGAAATTAGAATAAAATCTGTTTATTAAAAGGTGCAACGTGGGGTGTGAGAACAGGTGGAGTCATGAAATTCACACTTAACCACTTGATCTTACAGAACTCCTGGGACAAGGACTTTAGAAATCATTGACTATGTATCCTAATTGCATAGGCCATGGCAAAACTGAGATGAGAAAACATTGGTGGAAGGTGTTCCCCAAAAGGCTGAATAACAATTTTTGGCATTTGATCCTTGTTATTAAAATACATAGTAAGCAGTGGAAGCAGTGGCTTTTTTTCAGCAGAAGAAAGATCTGAAGTCATAGATGGAAATGAAAGCTGAAATGAAAATTTTATTTTATTAGGCTAATCAATATCATAAAGCTTATTTCACTCATTTAATGGACTTTTCTTTTAAACAGATGTCATCTCTTAACTTTTCCATTGTAATTGTTGTATTTCCAGCTCCCAGGACAGTCCTGTCAAACGCCACTCTGATGCTGTCTTCACTGACAACTACAGCCGCTTTCGAAAGCAGATGGCTGTGAAGAAATACTTAAACTCAGTTTTAACTGGAAAAAGAAGGTACTACAAGAAAGCACTTATGTATTCTTTCCATACTTCTATGGCATTAAGACAGAAAAGGTTTACATCCATGTATGTATACAGAGAGGACAAACAAAAGGCACTGAACATTAATGACTTGATAGCATAGTTTATAGCGTGGTTTTCAAATACAGACAACATTTTTTCCCTGGCTGGAACAGACACCACAATCAGAATAGAAGAATAAAGAGGAGATGGCATCTGGCAATTAAAAAAAAAAATCTTCCAACAGATTCTTAAATAGTTTTTGTTTAGAAAAAATCTTGAGGAAAAAACCCACAGAGTTATGGAACATGAACAACAATTTTATAAAGAAATATGTTGAAAATTTGCCTCTCTGTGAACACATGAAATGAAAATTTGAAAATCCCTGAAGGACTATATGTCCTCATCAGTATAGGTGAGACGTGCCAGCATACATTTTTGTAGACCTTGTATTCTATGTGTATATTCACTCATTTAGACAACTGCTTTTAAACATCATGTCTCAGTATTCATTAAACATGCTATTTCATATGTTCTGTAACACTATGGTTTAAGTATAAGAAAATGTGCAGAAGCTATAGTTAGGAGAAGGCTTTCCTTTCTTTGCTGTCTTTGCTTTCTTTGCTTTCTTTGCTTTCTTTGCTTGCTTTCTTTGCTTTCTTTGCTTTCTTTGCTTTTCTTCTGAGAGCAATAAAACTTGTTTCTGATCCACAACAGCCAGGAAGAGCTAAATCCTGCTAAACTTCGAGATGAAGCAGAACTTCTTGAACCATCCTTTTCAGAAAACTATGATTCTGTAGATGAGCTGCTGAGCCACCTCCCACTGGTGAGAATCAAAGATTGTCTTTTCTCTTCCTATCTGTTGCTTGACTTGACCCATAAAATTACATTAATCGTACGTGGAGTGTGGCCTATCAGAAAATCAGGATATTCTAGGAAAGGGAGTCATGTTCCACAAAAAGCTTCACATTTCTAATGTTTCTTCACTCACTGTGTCTGAATAAAATAATAATTTTAATAATAAATGTTATGTTATCATATGATTGCTGCTATTGAAAATTCCTAACTAAATGGCACTGTTCATAATGTGCCTAACTCACTTGGGTGTTTCAACCAGTGAGCACTGCAGCATAAAATCAGAAGTGGCTGATTTTTAATTACAAAGATCATTATTTCTTCAGAGAACAAACTTGAGGAAATTTCTTTTAATTAAAAAAAATGCTGCAGATTTTGTTTAACATCTTTTTCATTAGAAAGAAGTTGTCCTAAGAACTAAGAACATCAGCAAGATGAACCTTATGCATTAAGAAAGTACTTGACACGAAAATCTTGCAGTTACTGTTTTCCACTTAGCTACCACTATTTTTTCTAAAGTCATTCACAATTATTTTCTCTTTAGTTTACTGAAACATAATCCCTTCTACATCAACACTTGCAGGAACAGATTATAGAAAGAGTAAGGCAGAAGTGAATTTGGCTTGGTATTGTTGAAAAGGTATCATGAAATTGATGATGGGATAGTTTTTGGCATTCAACTGTGTCTCAAAAAGTAAGGAAAAAGATTAAAAGGCCATTCTTGAAGATAAAATTTGGAGAAATGTCTTTTCTTGTATAATTCCAAACCACCCATCCCTCTGACCCAAAAAAGACATTGTTTCCTTGCAAGACTGAAATAAAATGAGAAAATGTTCTTTTTCTTTCCACAAATGTGGCAATTCCTCTAACTTTCCTGAAGGTTAGAAAGGACATAAACTGCTTATACATTGAGGAATTAAATAATTTTTAAGCAACATGATTCTGGAAAGGAATGTTCTTTCCAGACAAGATTAATGCAAGAAATATCTGCTCTTGGATTTTGCAGCTTCTCAAAGTTCTGGCATTTAACTAAGGAAGAAAGAGTAGTGGTGCAGCAGGTCATAGATGTCTTCCTGAAAACATTTTCAGTCCTTTCCATTTTTACTGACTTTACTGATGACACAGATCTGCCTGTAGGTGAATCAGTATTGACTCTTACTTGTCATTTTATTGCAGTGCCCAGTTGCTAATGTAGTGTGGAAAGAGCAACCTGAATTTGTATCCATTTCAAGGATACAGGTTTTTCAAAGTGAGCAATTCTGCGCTGTAGGCTAATCTGCAGTAACATTTTTCTCTAGTTCTTCGACCTTTCTTTTCTTATCCCATGGTCTTGTCTGAGTTTAATGCCCAGCAAACCCCTGTGAGCAGCAGCCACATCTCAGCTTGTCAGTCCCAAGCACAGCAATTGTTTTGTATCAAGTGTTACTCAGTGCCTGCTGTTTGCCCTCATACAACTCATCATGCAACTGCTTGCAAAAGTGACTTCTAAAGCACATCTCTCCTTTGCTTTTCAGGACCTCTGAAGGACACCTGGTAAAGTCTATGACAAGAACAAGCTATTTTTGAGTTCCACATAGTATTTCAAAGAGATGACTTTAGTCATCAAACCAGAACAAATATGTTGTGAAGTGAAAGTTGTGATATATTTGTTTCTTACGTAATAAAAGTTGATATTTACATTGTAAATATTACTCTAGCATTCTCTACTGAAAGCTGTACATATGGATGCCAGTTTAACTCATGAGAAGTCTGTGAGTCCATATGCTGTAAATCCTTTACTTCAATAAATTCATTTGAAAATGAGTGTGCAGCTGAAAAGAGCCCATCATGACTAATTAATTGGCTTATTTTAGGTGTACTCCAACTTCAGACAAACATGTGTAATAATAAGGAAACATTTCTAGATAGCCTCATAAAGAACATGTAACAATATGAGGGGAAGAATGTCCAAAGTGTGTAAAACTGCTTTACAGAGATCTCTGAAGGTTATTGCCAAGAAATGCTTTTCTAGCAGTTTACCAAGCAACAAAACAACTAGAAAAAATTAATAAGAATTAAAAATTTTTTGATCTCCAGTAGTATCTTTACTTCTGGTTCACATTTTTAACATATAAATCATATTAAGACCAGAAATGTCTCCTTTATTTTCAGTTGTGTTTCAGATGCTCTGGGGCTGACAATGTGCTTAAAGAATGCAATCTTTTGACTTGTTTGATGCCTAAAGTCATCAGTTATTCTATATTTAATTGTCTGTAGCTTTGATGATGAAACTATTGCTTATATATAAAATAGATCTGAAGACAGTTTACTATTTTTTCAGAATGAATGTAATTTACAGAATATGCAGACAATAAATCATTTTATTATCATGGCAAGCTATTACTGGTTTGAATCAGTGCTACAGCTACCTGGAACAACAGAAGTTCCTGTAAGTGCTGTCTGTACTGTAGTAATAGGGGAAGATAATATTTTTAACTGATTTATGCTATATTATTTTAGAAAGACAACTAAATAAACCTACGGTCCCCTTTTCTGTAGCTTTCTATTGTTGTAGATGATCATGGAACTGAAAATTTGCAGCTGTTTGAGTCACAGCACTGATGTAGAAAGGAGAAAAACTTATCAAACCTACTTACAAGCTCAATTTGGAATTTCAAGTGTATTTATAAATCATACATATGCACACATAGACAGCGATAAAACTGATTTGCAAGTTTCACTTACAAGTTTACTGTTCTCATTTAGAAAGAAACTTCTAACATGATAAAATCTGAGATTTATGGAGACTGGTTCTCATAAATATGTAGCCCTCCGATTTGCAATTTTTTTTGAATATTGGCAACTGCATGTCAAAAGAAAACCAGCTTTCACAGACCAGGTGCTAATATTGCTATTTCTATCTAGCCTTGACAGAATCTATTTTAGCCTAAGCCAATGAGTGTTTCACAGAAGTTATATTTTCACAAAAAGCATAATTTTGAAGTAGTCTCTTGAAAAGTGGTTTTCCACCCCCAATTCCTATCATACTATGAACATCTGAAAGCAAAAACGTCTTTGTAAATACTTGAAGGATACTAACAGACATGCTATAGTACTTTTTTAGAAATTTTCCTCAGTGTAGTTTGAACAATGTTAGCATTTCTGTGCGATGCAACCATTAAAAAATAAGTGAAAAAATCAACCAGAAACAAAGCTGCATTTGGTCTTTATACACAGAATTCTTTTTAAATGTATGTATTTCACTCAATTTAAAGTAACAGAAATTAGAGTAATCAAACTTTTGACTACACAATTCCAGAAATAATTTTTTCCTGTATTTTTTAAAAATTATTTTTTATT
>VYZP01083331.1:0-15398 GCA_013400635.1 Hypocryptadius cinnamomeus | reverse complement strand
CTCTGGCTGCTCCCAGGGGGTGGTGGGGGACTCCAGGTTGTGCCAGCAAGGGGCTGCTGAGTGCTCAGGGGGAGTGGGAACCTCTGGGTCGCCTCAGTCCGACACAGGTCTGGTTTTCCAAGCCTTTCCTGTTATTATCCAGCTGGGGAACAATAGCGGAGGCAGCTGGCGTGGTGTGACCTGGAGATAAGGAGACAGCTGATTAACAGGGAAACTACAGAGTAGGCCCAGAGTGAAGGTGGTCCCGAGGGAGCAGCACCAGTGGGAAGGATGGGATTCCAGCCAGGGATCAGGCACAGAGCGGGCTGCAAACCCAAGGATGACTTTATGGGACCAGCGGCAACCTCAGCGTGGTGGCCCCAGGAAGGAGCCCTGGAGTGACCCCACGAGGGATTTGCAGGAGACCACAAAGGCCTTTTTTAATGTGAAACCAAGAAATAGAAGAGGAACTGGACACTGGAATTGCAGCTCCCAGAGCTGTGCCATGACAGCACTGCGGAGACGTGAGCGATTCCCTGACGGAGAGGAGCAGAGCACGTCAGAACCCCCCAAATCCACCACATCCAGCAGAAAAAGGGCTCGGTGTCGTGTCAGCACAGAGGGGTGAATCCAGCGGGGTGGGAGGGGTGGGATGTCCTCCCAGACAGAGAATTCCAAAGGCTGCGTGCCTGGGAAAAAGCGCTGCTCCCAAAGGCTGAGCTACAACCAGCCCAGGAGAAACTGGGGAGAGGCCAAAGGCGAGGGATCTGCGAGCCATTGAAACCAGCCCGGGGGGAATTTGCCATTTCCTAGCAATGAGGAAATGTGAGGTTGGCTGAGGACCCGCGGGGCTGCGGGCAGGGAATGGGAAGCGAGAGCAGCCGACAAGTGAGGACAGGCCGGGCCGGGGCCGCGGGGCGAGTCCGTCCGTGCTGGCCGGGGAGCAGCAGGGGCGCTGCCAGAACCACCCGGCTCTTTCCACCGCACCTTGGGATGCAAAGCCCGCCGGGCATCCGCCTCATCCCGCAGCCAGCTGGGGTAAACGGGGCAGTGCCAGGCACCCGGGCACGGCAGCTCCCAGGCAGGGGCGAAGCTGCTGGGCTGGGACCACCCTATCAAAAAGGTTTTGGTTGTTTTTGTTCTGCCGAGGAGAGTTTTGGGGCAAACCACATCTGAAGGTGCTCGTGGCTCCCGGAGGAGTGGGAGAGGCTGGGAGCTTCCCACTGCCGCGGACAAACCCAGCTCAAACCGACTCGGGGAGCAGCTGAAAGAGGAAACAAAACCTGGGCTGAGTTTCTCCCGGCTGAGCATCCCCTGAATGCTCATCCCAGGATGCCTGGCAGCGCCTCTGGGCACAGCTGAGCTGCTGCTTTCCCTCAGGAACAGCTGGAATTTGCATCCCAGGATGCTGCCAGAGCACGGCAGAATGCTCCAGCCCCAGTGAGTGGGATGGGGGTCCAGGACCCCAAAACCAGACCAGCTCTGACCCTGGGCCCCCAGACAGCCCCACAAAGCTCCTTTGAGGTTATACAGCATTTTGGAAACCCAATACTAATTAATTATTGCTAATTAATGAAACCATCACTGCAGGACCAGCCTGTGTGCCCCTTGCTGCCTGCTGGCACAGACACAGAGGTGGGGACATGTCCCTGTCCTCGCCTTTCCCGCCTTACCTATTACTTCAGGAGCCCTAAATTCCTGCACGGCCCAGCTGCCCCTCCCAGGGCCCGCCCGGCTGCCGGGAGCAGCAAAGCCGAGAGCAGCTCCCAGTGCCGGCTCCCACCCCCATCCCCATCCCCGTGGCACGGGAGGACCCCCAGCCCGGGGCTTTGTGAGTCCCCAGCACGAGGATGAAGGCTGGGAGCTCCTCACCGGATCATCCCAGCGTCGCCCACCCCTGGCTGACGTGGAGAGCCGGGTGTCTCAGCATCCCGTGGGGCTGCTGATGTTCAGCTGCCCGGGGGATTCTCCCACGTCGGCTCCCAAATCGGGCAGCGCCGCTCGTCCCCAGCAGCACGTGGGGATTTGGGGATTATCCCTCCTGACCTATTTCCCGGGGGGTGCAGCCGGGCTTAGCTCAGGGAACACTTGAGGAGTGCAGAGATCTGCAGATAGAGGAGCTCTGAGGTGTGAGATATCAGTAATTAATTCGCAGGTTGATATAGTTATGCGCTTAGATCATCATCAGCTGATCCTGCTAATCCCTTCTTGAGCAAGTCCCAGGCTGAGGGGGAGCTGCTGCCTGGCACTGCCGAGCTCCTGGCAGCTGGGTTGTCCCTGTGGCATCCCCAGGTGGCACCCAGGCTTTAGGGGTGCCAGGGGTGTCCCCCAGTACCTGCTCTGGCCTTAAATCTGCATTTTCCTGGGGTGAGCCCTCTGCATCAGACCCAGGGCTGCCCCCCCTTGAACTGGGGGCTGAGACTTTCTCCCATTAATTATTTCAGTGATTATTAAAAACAGGTAATTGTTATCCTCTTGGCTTAGGGCTCGTGTTTAGCACGAGCTTCTCCTGGCCTCCAGCCCGGTTTTGGCAAGGAACATCCCCCATGTGCTGCTGGGTGCTGCTGCTTCTCACCAGGAACACTCAATTTTCACGAGTTCATTGTTAATTTTTAAACTCCAAGTCCTCTTCTCCCTCAGTCATGCCATGGAGTGGGTGGGTTTGCTTTGGGAAGGGGCTGGAATTGCCCAAACCCAGCTCAGAGCCCCATCCTGGGAGAGCAAAGGGGAGCTGTATCTGTCCCACAGCCATGCCTGGGCTCAGCTCAGCTCACAGCCCCCCAAAATCCCTGGGATTCTGTGTTTCCACGGGTTTGTGGCCTTGGAATGCAGTTGGGCTCTGCAGGGCTGGTGGATCCGTGCTGGAATTCCTGGGATATGCCATTGGTGCTGGAGGTCCCAGCTTACACCCCACACCTGAGCTCAGCCCACTCTGTTTTCTCCCAACCCTTCACACGAAAACGTCACGAAGCCACGACAGTGGAAAGTCGAGGTAACAAATACAAATAAAACTTCCTCTGGAGGCTAAAAATGACACCTGTAGACAGTGAAAAAAAAAAACTTCTCTGGGTGACAATAACAGAGCGTGGAGCTATTTCAGTGTTGGGCTGTTCCATTGCAGCGCTGGGGTTGTGGCTGCTCAAAACCAGCTACTTCCCCAGGGACGTGACGTGCTTGCTTTCCATCACAAACTGATTTAGAAGCAAAACTTTCTACATTTAGGCAGCTGAGAGGCTCAGCTTCTCTTTTCTCTCTCGCGCCAATGGTGAGCGAATGGAAGGAGAGATAAAGGGGGTGGGTCCAGCACGACGTGACTGTACGTGGCTTCCTCCTTGTGAATTTTTTCCTTCACTCTTTCTAAATAATCGAAAAGTGAACGAGAAAACTACAATTAATATTTTCCACGCCGTGGAGGCCTGGTGTGCATCCCAGTGAGAGTTTGTGGTGCAGGGCTGGCCGGGGCTGCTGCGTGTGCAGCCCTGAGTGCCCCCGTAAGGCCACGGGTGCCTGGTGCTGTGTCCTGGCAGGGATCATCCCACCACAGGGATATTGCAGCCAGCTGGGCAGATTCCTGATCTGATCGTTCCTGTCCTCATCTCCATCTCCACCTTCATCCCTGTTCCATCTCATCCCCATTTCCATTCCCATCTCCATTCTCCATCCCATCCCATTCCATTCCCATCTCTATTCTCTATCCCATCCCATCCCGTTTCCATTCTCTGTCCCATCCCATTCTCATTCCATTTCCATTCTCCATCCCATTCCCATTTCCATTCTCATTCCATTTCCATCCCATTTCCATTCTCCATCTCTGTCCCCATTCCCATTCCCATCCTCCATCCCATCCTTCATCCCATCCCATCCCATCCCATCCCATCCCATCAGTGTCACACAGGGCCGTGGGTCACTCTGGCTCCCAGTGATCCCAATCCCAGCTCAGCTGGACTTGTCTCATCCCCAATTAAGCCCAGGAACAACGGTGATCATTTCCTAGAAGGATAAACATCCGATTGCCTTTTCTCCACCAAAAATAACCACAGCAGCCACCACGAGGAGCCGAGGGCAGGGAGGGGAGGCTGCTGGAGTTTGGCTGCAGGATGTCAGCCGAGCCCTGACCTCTCATTTTCACCCGAGCCTCGCTCCCATCTGCCGGGCCAATTACACCCTGCTCTGAGGGCAGGGATAGAAAAAGGAGAAATCCAACTTTAGCAGACTTCCATGACATCTCAGTGTCATTTCCTCTGCTGCTAATCTTAGCCCCAGTGGCAGCGGGGTTCATGTTTTTTTTTCCCTGGGTTGTGGTGTTACCCAGCTTCCTTTTTTTGTTGCTTTCCTTCCCGCCAGCTCCTGCAGCTTCACCCAGCCTTGTGTGCCCAGGGCAAGGCTGAATCCTGCTCCTGCATCCCCCTTGGACACTCTGATCCTTCCTGGAGGGGACAGAGCTCTGCAGGACCCCGCTGTGATTCAGCCCCTCCGAGGCACAGAGCCACTTCCTGGAGGGAAAGTCCCGGCCAAGTTTGACCCCCCAGGCAGGACTGAAATTCACATTTAACCCCCAGTGCAGCACTGAAATTCACATTTAACCCCCCAGTGCAGGACTGAAATCCATGTTTAACACCCCACGACTGAAATCCATATTTAACCCCCCAGTGCAGGACTGAAATCCAAGTTTAACCCCCCAGTGCAGGACTGAAATCCACATTTAACCCCGAGGCAGGACTGAAATCCAGGTTCAAACCCCCAGGCAGGACTGAAATCTGCTCTCGCTGCCAGGGACCCAGGGAAGGTGACCAGCAGGATGGCACAGAGATGTTTTTTTGGGATCAGGTTACTCTGTTCCAGACCCAGGCACTGAGGCAGAGCTGAGATGCAGCAACCAGAGCATCACAACCCCTCTGAAGGATCCCAGGCCTCCCTGCCCAGCCCTGAGCGAGTCATTCCCTCATGCCTCAGTTTCCCCTGCCTGCAGAATGTCCTGGGCTCCTGCTCCCCATGGTTTGTTCCAAGGGGAACATTATTCCTGGCCATGGGCAGGACAGAGGTGGCTTTGTCACAGTGCAGACACCGGGATGTGCTCCAAGGAGGAGCTGCAGGCGGGTGAATCTGAGCCTCGGAGAAAACTGAGTCTTAGATGAAAGCCTAATTAAGGAGCTAATTAAAGGGGAGGTCTGGCTAAGTGGCCAGTAGGCAGAGCTCTGCTGATTTATGCCTTTAATTTTGGTTTTGCTTTCCAAGAGAAACGGACCGAGGGCAAAGGCAGGGCAGGGCCGGGGCAGTGCCCGGTTCCCACGTGGTGCCACCAAAGGACCCCTGGACAGGCATCACTGTCCCTGTCCCCTCCTGGGTGGCCCTGGGGTCACCTAAACGAGGGTCTGGCTGGCCACCCCCTGCTCCCATTGCCCACAGGGGTCTGTTCATCCCGTGCAGATCCCAGACTCACCTGGCACTGCCCCTGCCCGCGCTCGCTGCCACCACAGAGCCCCGTGTGCTCCATCCAAATTTTATTCAGGAAGCTGCAGGCATCAAACTCAAAGTCCCCAAAGTGCCAGGGGGACATGCAGGGGGTCAAGTCAGAAATGGGGTGAAGGGGGGAGAAGGGGAGATGCCAGAATTGCTGGAGTAGCCAGGAGAGCTGGGACATCTCCTGGCATGTTTCCCAGAGGGAAAGGGAACATGGCCTTGGGAGGGGAGGGGCTGGGGCTGGGGCTCTGGCCTGGGAGCAGGGTGGGTTCATCCTCAGTAGGTCCTGGGGTCCTCTCTGCTCCGGGCAGAGGTGGCTCTGTGGTGTGGGGATGTGCAGGGCCAGGAAGGGATGGCCGGAGTTAATCCTTGTAGTTTTTGGTGAGGAACTGGGTCGAGGCCACGGGGTGGCCCAGATGAAAATCCTCCACGAAGTCCTTCAAGTCCCAGGTGCCTGGGGAGAGAGGAAAAGGGGGTGAGCAGGGCTGGAGGAGGGCTGGAAAGGGGAGCACAGTGTGCAGCTGCTGCTCTGCCCCAAACCACATCCTGCACACCCCAGGAGGCCCCAGGGACAGCGAGGAGTCACGGGGACCCCAGCTCTGAGCATCCTGGGGGTACCTAGGCTCCTCTCCTGCCCCCTGACCTTTGGAGCAAACCTTCCTACGAGCCCATCCCGGGGGTGGCCTGGCTGGAAATCCCCCTGGGGATGTCACAGGAGATCCCCCATCCCCCTCACTGGCATTCACTGAGCTGCTGCTCCACAGGCTGCTGGAGCCGAGGGGGTTCCTCATTCCTGACCCTCCTCCCCCGCTGCCTGCCCTGACCCCCGGATCCCGGAGCTCTGGGGGCAGCTTCTGCTGGATCCAGCTGTGGATTTTCCCACGTGGGCAGCAGGGAAACCCTCTTTGGGTGGAAGGCCAGGAGGGATTCCCTCATCCCCGGCCCCTGAGGGGCAGAAATCCCCCTGTGCCCTGCTGGGGTCGGGCACCGAGCCTGTGTCTGGCTGTGGGAGTGTCCTGCCCTGACCGGGGGGGCTTTCCCTGGCACCCAAAGCGCTCACGCTGCCCCTCCTTGTGGGCCACCGGGGAAAGGGGCCCGTTGTTTATCTGAAACCTGTCCTCTCCTCTTCCTGGCTGCTCTTTAATGTCACGCGGCAGCCTGGCAGCCTTTATCTGCTGCCACATCTCAGCCCCGACTGGAGCACAGCGTCCCCTTTGCTCTTGCAAAAGTGCTGAGCAAAACCTGAGCTGCTGCATCACCTCCGTGGGGTGCTGATGGCTGGGGGAGCCGGTGGAGCTCCCACCTGCTCCCCACCTCGGGCTCAGAGCTCCAAAAAAAGCTCTGGAGATTCTGGTGGGGACGGCACCGCAGCCTGGAGCTGCGGGAGGCCGCGGCTGGGATGCTCCGGGGCCGGGGAAGGAGCTCCCAGGATGCTCAGGAAGGACCTGCATCCCACATTCCGGCTGGGATGAGATGTCGGAATGCGCTCCTGGAGGCTCCCAGGTGTCCCCTGCCACCCTCCGAGGACACAAACCAAGCTGAGAGCAGGGACAGTCCCAATGTCCCACACTGGGGTCACCGCCAGCCGGGACAGAGCCACGAGCCCCAAATTCCACCTCGGCAGGAGGGGCAGCTCCTCACTTGGGGGTCTCAGCCCAACCCCCTCCGTGCTGGGGGTCTCGATGAAGGTGGCACCAGGGGAAGGAGCCTCGGGGGGCCGCTCCCGCTGTGCCTTTCATCCCGAGCCTTTCAAAGCGCTGGGAACCCCCCCGGGAGAGCCGCGGGTGCCACGCGGGGCCGGGTGACAGCGAGACGCGGCACCCCCGACTCCCAGGGGTGCCCGAGCTGTCACTGATGTTCGTGGAGCCCCCGGAGAGGCACGGATGAAAGGAGCCGGGGGAGGCAGAGCCTCTGCGGGGCTGCAGGCGCCGGCCCCGGCCCTCGCCCCGCGCGTGGGGCCGGGGTTTTTCCTGACCTACTTTCCTACCTGCCCTGGCACCGCTTGTGCCCGGCCTGTCGGGCCAGGGAAAGCCCCGGGGCAGCCGCGGGTGTGGCCAAGGGGGGGATGCACCGGGGGGTGCCAGATTTGGGGCGCCGGGTCCCCCCTACACCAAATCCAACACCTCGGGTGCGTCCCCAAAGCGGGTGCCCCATCCCGGCGTGACCAAGTCCCTGTGCCAGGCATCCCAAACCACCCCAGCTGGCTCCCAGGGCTGGGGACTGTGAGTCACTGGGATCGCGGAGCCGGGAAAGGAGCAGGGGGCCGGCCGGGGAGCCGAGGTCGCGGTGCCACTGTCCCCTCTCCCTGCCACAACAATACGGCGTTTCATCCGTGGCTTGGTCCGTTTTCAAGCTCATTTCCCAAAGGATTAAATCATCCCACTTGGCTCTTATCTGCTCACCCGCCGGAGGAAGAGGAGTGCCCGCTGACACCCACACGTGCGCGGCCGCCTGAGCCCGGAGCACCCGATGGGGAAACTGAGGCACGAGGCAACGGCCGGGCTGGGGGAGCTCGGCATCCCTCTGATCCCACAGGTTTCCCAGCGCTGCCGCTGTCTCCTGCCCACCCCCCAAACTCCCGTCCCCTCCTCCCCCGGCCCCCCGGCTGTAATTTATCAGCCTCATCAGCGGCAATGTTCTCCTGATGGGAGCCCTGACGCTTCTCTGCCAAGATTAATGATGTCCCAGCGGAGGTGGGCGGGAGGCCGGCAGCTGCTTTGGTCACCATTAAGTGACACCCGGGGACTTGGGCCGGCACCGTGCTCTCCCCGCAGCCCTTTGCCGCCTCCCGTCCCGGCCGCAGCCTTTCCCTCCCCGCCGGGGCCCAGTCCAACCCGATTTTCCAGCTGGGTGGATCGGGCTGGAGGCGCACGAGGTCGGTTCATGAGTCAATGCCGCGGCCCCGATCCGGAGCTGGAGCTGGAGAGGGACGGAGCCACAGGCTGGCCGGGCTCATCCCCTCCCTGCTCCCCAAAGGACTTGTTGCTTCCCGGAGGCAAAATTTCTGGGAGGAAAAAAAATCCGTTCCCGGTTGTAAAACATCTTTCCAGGGTAGGAGGGGCTTTGGGAATGCCGCAGCTGATGGGAAAAGGTGGAAGCACAGCGATGAACTCAGGTGCAATTAAGCCTCAAGATTTTGTGCTAATTAAAGATCCCCCTCGGTGAAAGTTGTGGGGGAACTTTAATTCCCCAGCACCACAGCCGGGGTCTGGTGGGTGCCTGAATTCCCCCAGCTGAGGGATTTCCCGTGGATCGAGAGCCTGTGGTGGGTGCCACCGCCTCGGGATGCGACGGCGGCTGTGACATTTCACAGACCACAAATTATTATCTTGCATCTCCCCAAAACACAGCCACGGCTTCTGGCTGTGAGGGAAGTGGCGTGAGTGGCAGGAAGAGCTGTGGGGACACCCCAAACGTCCCCACCTTTGGCACTGAGCGGGGACGGAGCTGGTGCTCGGTGACAATTTAGTGGCAAGGCCAAAAACTGAAGTGAATCAGACTCCAGAGGAGAAACTGAGGCTCTGAGTTTTTTGCCCGAGGTCACACGGAGCCGGCTGGTGCCGGGATTGATCAGAAACACTCACGGGGAAGGATCAGGGTGGTTTTTTTTCCCTGATGAAACAAGATTTTTGCTCAAGAGCTGCCCTGGAGAAACACCTCGGCCGTAAACAACTGATTTCCACATTGCCACGGGTGACAGGGGGACGTGTCCAGGTCCTGCAGTCCTTCCAGCACCCGACCTGTGCCCGGCAGTGCCATCCCAACCGGGACACCCCCACGGCAGGGTGGAAATGTCCCCGCTCCCTCTGAGCTGCTGGCGCTGCACAGCCAGGCCAGGAGGGAGAGGAAACGGGGATTTGTTTTCCATGCTCGCCGTTGCCCCTCGCGTTTTAAATTCCCAGGGAGCTTTTCCAGGAGCAGGGACAGGCGACGCGGGCAGGTCCTGGTTTAGTGCCCTCTTCTGGAGGCTCCGGCCGAGCTCCTGCCATCCCGCCTGGCACTGTCACCTCCCCCGGCTCGGCCACGCTTGGCCCGGGACCTTGCCTGGCCTGGCCGCCTGACCACATCCCGTGCCAGGAGGGAATTTTTCTGGAAGCTGAGCAGAAACGCTCTGGTGGGGCTCAGCTCTGCCAGGGGACGAGCTGCCAGAGGGAGGGGTGCCCAGCACAGGGATGCAGCACTGGAGGCTGGGATGGGCCAGTGCCACTCCCTGTGCCCGGTCAGGACATGTCCCTGTCCAGGGCTGGTGGTGATGGGTGTCCCCAGCCTCGGTGAGACAGAGATGTCGCTGTCACCAGATGTAGGACGGAGTAAAAACAGCAAGAAGGGGTTCATTTGAGGCCAAATAAGATGGGAAATTCTGAGCAAGGATGCAAACTGTGCCTGCGGCATCGCCGGGAGAACCTGCATCGCTGCTACTGCAGGAGAGGAGCAAGGCAGAGCCCGGGCTGGCTTCTCATCCGTGATCCTTTGGGATTGGGGTCACCCCCTCCTCGTTCCCACCTTCTGCCAAAGGTGTCTGCTCCTCCTCCCCGTGTGCTGCCTGTGCACCACAGGCCTGGATGCACCAGCGGATCCATCGGCGTTCATCCCACTGCCTTGGGGACGGATTTATTTAAAACCCTTGAGACACCAAAATCTCATCCTTTGGCTGCTTTTAGGGCTCATTCCCTGGGAATAAAGATGATGGGCTGTCAGTGTCTGAATCCAGCAGCATCCCCCAGCCAGGCCAAGGATGTGATGCAGCAGTGAAATGGTTAAAAATAACCTTCAACCGACTCTTAAACACGAGCCCCTGCCAGACCCCCGCAGCTGCCTGACAGACGATGCTGAGGCATCGGATCCTGCGGAAAAATATCCAAAATATCCGCTGGGTCTTTCCCAGGAAGTGAGGGAAGGGCTGGGAAACACAGGTGGGATGGGGACAGCGGCAGCTGGGGAATGCCCGGCCACCCCCGCCTTGGGGACAGCGGGGTGCTGGGGGACCTTCCCCGGGGGTGACATCTGGGGGGCTAAAAAGAGGATTAATCTGGAAAAAGCTCCTTGGTGGGCGTCTCTGCGCCCCTTCCCAGCTCCGGGATGCTGCGGTGGGAATGTGGGGACAACACGGAGCCCCCTCCTCCCAGCAGGAGCGAGGGGCTGGCAGGGGGGTGACATCAGCGGTGTCATTAAGAAGCGGAGCTAATGAGCCAGAAAACAAAGCCAAGGGCAGGGAGAACCCGCAGGGAGACTCGTGGCAGCCTCATCCCGCTCCGGCCATGGGATGAGCACCACGGCTCAGTGCCGGGGAGGGGGGCAGGGGCTGTCCGAGAGCCCCCCGGAGCCAGCCCCCGCTCCGGGCCGGGCGCTGTGGGTTCCCAGGCACGGGGTGAGTCAGGCACAGCCCAGACACACCGACCTGACCTGCCCGTCGAGCCCTGCTCATGTGGTCCCAGCTGGGAAAGTTTTGAAATTTCCCTTGTGGAGGCCACGTGAGGCACAGAGCCCCGAGTTCCAGGCAGGGCAGGGAGGAGCCCAGCTTGGCACCGGGCAGGACGGATCCCTGCCCGTGCCAGGGTCCTGCGGGCTGCCCCGTGCCGGGCATGGAGCAGCAGGAACGGTTCCCTCGGCGTCTTGGGGGTCTCGGCTGCCCCATCCCTTCCGTGGAAGATTTTGGGAGGAGCCGGGAGTTGGCGGGCGTTGTGTCAGCCCGGTTTGAGCAATCCCTTGCTAAACCTTCTCCGCGGCTGATCCTTATCCGCCCGCTCCGAGGTGCCGCTGATGCAACTCCCGCGGCTCGGGCTGGGGGGGATGTGCCGGCAAAGGCTGCATTTCACAGCCCACATCTCTCCCTGCTTCCGATCCCGCTAGCCAGGCCGTTACCAGACGTTTTCCAAGGGTTCCTGCTGCCTGGCAAGGATTTAACACCTCACCCACGTCCCCTGGAAGGATCCCTTGGCACCCGGCGGGCATCCCCAGCCTGCCGGAGCACGCGGCATTGCCCACGGGCCCGGAAAAGCCCCTCGGGGCGGGGATCGAGGGCACGGCGCGTCCTTACCCAGCGATTGCTGCTCCTCGGAGCTCAGGGAGATGGTCTGGTGCTGCGGCTGCCGGTACAGGCGGAACTGGTAGCGGTGGTAGCCGCTGTAGCGCGAGGGCTTGGGCCGGCCGTAGTCTGGGAGGCAGAAGAGAAGGGCTGAGTGCCCCTCCGAGCCGAAACTCCCACCAGAACCAGTTATCCACCACCCTCCTCCAGGCTGGGAGCAGCTCTCCCACGCAGCTCCCTGCACTGGGACCCCTCACCCCGCATCAGCTCGGGTGTGCCACCAAAACAACTCCTCACCACACCCTGGAGCACCCTGACCTCTCCTCCCTCCATCCCCCTTCCCATGTCTGCACCCTCCCCGCTGGGTGCAGCCTCCCCTGGGCAGGGGGGACAAACCTGAGACCCCCAGCCCCTCACCAGGGCATGGCCAGCACCCCTCGAGCTGTCCCAAGGGGATCTTGGGGTCCACGCTGTGCTCCAGGCTGGGAGAGAGCAGGGCACAGCTGCCCAGATGTGGGGCCTGCAGCTGGCTCGGGGCATGTCCAGCTGCTGAGCACAGAGGTTGTCCCTGGCAAAGGGACATCCATGGGATGCACAGCACAGCCACCCCTCGGCCTCCATCAGGGACAGGAGGATGTGACACCAAGGGACAAGAGGCTGAAGCTCTGCCAGGGCTCGGTCACCTGCAGCCAGGTGAGCCCGCAGCCCCTCTCCCCTGGGCTTGACCTCCCTGAGCCACGTCTGGCCCATTTGGAACTGAAAGTCTCTGTTCCTGCAACATCACAGGAGTTGTTGGGATTCACCCGCTTTTATCTTGTCTTTTTCTTTTGGGTTTTATCCCTCCCCCCTCTTTTTGCACTGGTTTGGAGCCTTTCCAACCGCTGGTGAGTTTTTAAACCACTTTTGCCTCTAGAAAAAATAAGAGAAAAAGTGTCTCCTCTTTCAGACAGTGCCCAGCTGTGCCCTAGGGAGCTCCTTGTGTCCCCCACTTGTGTCCCTCCCTGGTGTCCTGGTGTGCCCACCCCAGCCAGCACTGCCACCCCCTTGTCCCAGCTGGCTGAGACCCCATCCCCTCATTTGGGGTCTGCACTCACCTGTCAGGACCTTCCCTTTGATCTTCCCAACCCTCAGATCCGAACCCTGAAAGGACAAGAAGAGGGAGGTTAGGTGAATCTGGCATCTTCAGGACAAACACAGGGGGATGGACCAGCTGTGCCCACTTCTCCCCAGGGATTCATTTTCCAACGTTTTGTGTGTTTGCCTTGTAAAGATCATTCTCTTCTTGCAAAGAGAATTTTCTCCAGGTGGGTGGGATGTAGCATGCCAGGGCTTTCTTTGGCTATTTGGGATTTAGGGGCTCGATCCACAATGCCCTGGCACAGGTGACACTGCTGTCACCTGCACACAGAGACCATCCACGGTCTGGAGATCCAGGCCAGGGATCCAGGCTGTGACACCCTGGGAAAGCCACAATAATTCTGTTAAAAGCCTCAGTGCTGCTCGGCACACCAGCATTTGGTGGTGGGATTGTGGTGATTTCCAGCAGCATTCCCACGGCAAAGCTTTGGCTTTGCTCTCAACAGAAACTCCTGTTCCAGAGCTTGTCCCACTGCAGGCTTGGCTCTCCATCCCTGTCCTGGGATGATTCCCAGGAGCAGGGAGCCTTTCCTGGGACACTGAGCATCCTGTGGGGACTGCATGGGTGACAAAGGGACAATACCAGGAGCTGCATCCACATCCTGGCCCCGCACATCCCACCTCACCCCTGACCTGCTGTGCTATTCCCGGCCATTCCCAACCTCCCAGCACTCGTAAATCCTCTCCTACGGCACCCGTTATTCCAGTCCTGCCCACACACGCTGCTCTGCCAGGCCTCCTCCGTCCTAACCTGCCCTGGGAGTTATTATCCCAAAAAAAAGATGCCTCAGATAACTCCCAGCAAAAGCGCACGTGGGGAGCAGGGTTTGGTGCCTCGGCTCCCCGCGATCAAAGCTTCCCTCTCCCTCCAAAGGAAACTGCTCTGCACTGAGTCACGGCGGTGACAGCCTCCTGCCAGCTGCCCCAAAGGTCACTGGGGAGCCAAGAGCTCCCTCAGATCCTTGGATCTCAGCTCCCCGACTCTGGCTCGCCACCTTGGCAGCTGCGGCTGAGATACCCCTGTGACGGGGAGGTGATGAGTGAGGGTCTGGGCAGGTCTGGGTGCCTGGGATCGCAGCGGGAGGGGAAGGAGCAGCGCAGGATGTGAGGGGAGAAGCACCGCGGGGTGCTGGAGGGGACACACGGAGCCGTGGGGCTGCTGTGGCCCTGCCCAGATGCGCAAACCCGCGCCATCCAGATGTGCAAACCCGCGCCATCCAGATGCGCACACCGGCTCCGCGCAGATGCTCGGCCGCGCCCATCCAGATGTGCCCCGCCAGCCCACCCACACGGGCTCGCCCCTCCTCCGCCCAGATGTGCACACGTGCCCGAGCCCTCCAGCTGTGCCTGCTCCCCCAGATGTGCCGCTGCCCGGCGGGGGGAAGCTGCCGGCGCATCCCGAGCTCGCCGTGCGGCCGGGCCGGCTGCCAGCCCCAGCTCTTCAAAGGCACGGACTGCGGGTTTCTCTCCGCTCCTGGCAGGAACGCTCCCGTGCGGGGACCGCGCTGCTATTCCTGGCTTTGCCAGGGGCTCATCGGGCCGGGCCGGGCCTCCTCCCTGCTTCCCTGCCCGCTGATGTGGGCTGCCAGCTCGCCCCGAGATGCTGCGGGTTCCTCGCTAGCCCCGGGCATGGGAGAGTCAAAGGATAAAACTCCTTTTTAAGAGGCAAGAACAGGAAGAGGGCGGGAGGGAGAAAGTCGGGATGAGCACTCCAAACCCTGCCTGCCTTTTTTTTTTTCTTTAATAGTAAACAGCTATCCTGGGAGCAAGCAGCAAGCTCTGGGCACGGCTGCCGGGATACGGGAGGGATTGGAGAGGTGGCGTGTGACGCCCTGTGACATTTTCTCCTTGTTTTTTTGCTCAGGGGATGGTTTGTCGGAGGAATAACCCCCCCTCCAGCCCCTTTCCCCGTTGCTGACACGCCGGTGAGGGCGAGGGGAGCATCACACTCCGGCAGCTCCCAAAGATCCCTGCCACGAGCCGAGCTAATGGACACTGATGAGCTGCCGCGTTTATTAATGCCCTTTTATGAGAGCATTAATAGTTCCTAATGACACCATTTGAGCTTCCCAGCCTTTTGTCTCCTCTTTCTCTCTTTCCCCTGCCGAGGACACGGTGTAGGAGGTGGAATTAGATATTCCCACCCTCCGGTCTGTTGCGGGTGGTGTCGAGAGCTGGCGGGGCACGGGATGCTCGTGTGGAGACCTGGGAAGCCTGAAAAATCTGTGCCACACATTTCGAGTGCCAGGAGCTCCTCTCCGCGATCTTTTCCTCGGCCAAAGGAGTGGGGAATTTTATCCCTGTCATTTCTGGTGCCCTGGACACCGAGCGAGGCTCTCTGGGAGCTCACGGCCAGCCCTCGCTGCTGCCTGCACGTCGCAGCCGAGGAAGGGGGGAATAAATAAATAAACACAAAGAAATTAAAGGCAGTGAGTCACCTTGTGTTTTCCTCTTGATCTTTTTTGTTTTCTTTTCACCCCCTTCCCTTTCTTCCCCCTCTCCAGAACGTGTCTGATCCCATCGGAGAGGAGGGGAAGGGATGGGTGGCGAGCTCTCGCCAGCGATTCGCCCGGGCGAGGACGGAGGGTTTATGGAAAGTGGGTGTGGGAATCGGCACAATCGCTGGCAGGGGACCAGGACAAACAGATGACGGATGGGACCCGGGGAAGTGCAGCCGAGCAGGGCTGGGCTGCTCCTGCCTCGCCGGGAGCGCGTCCCAACCCGGCCCCGGGGACCTCGGGACACCGGGGGGGCTCAGCCAGGTGCGGGGGCTGCATCCCATGGGAAGCGGCCGAGG
>VYZP01083296.1:0-12423 GCA_013400635.1 Hypocryptadius cinnamomeus | reverse complement strand
ATGATGATTGCTCTTGCATTGGGATTAAGTTTGGTCCTTCTGCATAACTGATTGAACACTTTTCATGTGCAAGCTTCTTGTGTCAGCCTTTAAAAGACCCCCACAAAACTACCTTCACACAGGCGGAATGTGCTTCAAAATTGTATTTTTAGTAATCATTATGTGGTTTGTTGTGTTGCTTTGTTGCTTATATGCTATGCTTCTACTTACGATGTGAAGAACTTGCATAGGAAGAGGGAATAAAAGCTAGATGTTGTAACTCCTCATTTGAGATTTTTGGAAGCTATGTTCAGCACAAAGGTGTAAAGTAGAGCTTGCACTGAATGTCTGGTGGTGTATTTGCATCTAAACCTTTGGCTAACTGAAATGGAGGTGGTTTTTTTGAGAATCAGAAAGTAAATTGTATATAAATCTTATTTCTGAGTCTTTGAGGCTGAGATCTGTATGCACTTTAACTTTGGGCTAGTTCCTTTGAAGACAACAGACATACTTGCAGCAATGACTTTGAACATGCTTGTAGATACTTGCTTGGTTAGCATCTATAATACGTAATATATTATTCAGCTTGGTTTTAGCCTTAGATTTTTTTTAATGACGGTTATGTTGTTCATGTAGGAAAAAAAGGTTTCCAATACCTATAATTAATTAATTTAGAAAGATTTTTAATGAAACAGAAGTACTTTAAAACCAGATGAGAAAAATTATAATTAAAATAAAACAGTATATTGAGGATGGTTAACATGGTTGATTCAACACCACTATTACAAAAATTAAGTTTCTTTCCTTATTTAAAATTCCAAATAGACGTATGCCATATGTCTATGAAGCAATAATTTACTAAAGTCTTAAGAAGAGCAAAGCCCTGTTCATCACTTTTAATTCTCTGCAGATTACGAAAACCGTGTTCTAATGTGCGTGTTCCAGTACAAATAGTTTTGGTACTTTCAGAGGTCTCTCACCGAAGCTGAATTCAGAGGCATTTCTAGAAGTTGTGTTATCACGTTAGAAGTGCCTTTGTTGGACCAGCTGTCCAGCAGCAATGAGGCCCTTCAGTTTTCCTGACTGAAGTGCAGATTTCAAAGCGACACAGTAGTGGGTAATGACACACTGGAACGAGGCACTCTGATTCCCAAATCAGGACTGGGATTTAGGAGAGAAAGCAGTTGCTTCTGCAGAGCTCTCTGCAGTATCTCCGCTGCTGTGGAGCGCTGTACAGTGTTCCTGGCAGTAGCGTTCGTAGGGAGGCCATTAGGAAGCTTTTCTAATTGCAGGAAGACAACTTCATTGTTCTTGAAAGGGATTATTCCCCAGAGTGCATAACTCCTTTTGTCCCTCCAATCCCTTCACAAGTTCGCAGCTTCATCAGGGTTGAAGATGAGGTGTTTAAGTGCCACTTAGTGGCTGTCGAGAGCAAATGTAAGATCCTGCGATTGCTGTGACAGTTTTCACCTCTTCTGCTTTCCACCAGCAGGAGAATTGCTCACCTTACCTTACAGATACTGGAGGCTTAATCTAAAACTGGTAGAAATCAGTTGAAAGATGCTGGTGGGTTTTCAATTAGAAAGTTTCAGTACTGTAATTTCCATTTTACTTTTTTCCCCAAATTGTCCTACTGAAGTTCTGTTTGGGTTCTCCTAGTGGGTTTTTTGGTTTTTGTTGGGGTGTTTTTTCAATGTTTTTGCAATACCTCTAAAAGTATTGGAATGAGTTTGTATTTTACTATGTAACAAGAAGCAGCACTATGTAAAGTCTGTAGAACAGAAATACTGCTGTTTCTGGAGTTCATTCTTGTGTGTTAAATTTCACAAAACAAGATGTGCTTAACATAGGTTAGTGTTTGACATCAGCCACTGTTCTGGGGTGTTTCAGCTCCCCCCAGCAGAATACCTGATAGATGTGAAACCATTAGCTCTCGGTCATGTTAGGAGCTTACTATAATAAGTTTTTATGTGTACAAGGACAAAAGTTTATATTCTAGCAACTTGCAGGACTTCTGCATATTCTTTACGTGTATGTTATTAACTGTATACTGAACTAGATACATCCTTAAAACACATAAAGATATAGTAGCAACTTGATCTGTGATTTAAGTGAGGGCAATTCTCAAATGATTAGCTTTTACATCTCAGAGTGCATGCATTGCCTGTGTGCAGGCTTCCTCTTTACTGGGAGGAGGTTTTTCAGTGGGGTTTCTGCAGGGAGTTCATGTACTGCAGAAGACATGCTTCAAGTTTTTCTTTAGAATGGAGTTGTCCTTTTTTTCCCTTCTCTTTCAGTTTTTGTGTTTAATAGGCTATCTATATGCATGCTAGATTTGGAAGAGTCAGAAGAGTTCCCAGGAACCTCAAATAAACAAAACACAGATTTCTGATTACATTTCTTGTTAAAGTTACAGACCAGAAACTGTCAAGGTCTCAAGATAAACCCCTTTGCACATGTTGAGACAATGTACTTCCAACAAGCCGTATAAAACCTAGATATGTGACAAATTTTCCTTAGCCAGATAACCCTCAGTGACCTGACTTTACACACGTTTGCACAGGCATGTCAGCCTGTTCTGGAAGTCTTGATGGCAGCTTGAAACATCAGCTGAATTACACTTAGGAGTTTTTGTCTTTTGTTGTGAGCAAATTCAAAGCATTTGTATTGGGATGACATTGTGGATCTACAGTGAGAGAAAGTAATACTTAATTCTTATTAAGTTCTTGTTGTTTGACTGTATATTACAGCATTTTGCATGTTAAGAGAAAAAGCTGGGAAGATTGATTAAAACTGACCTTCATTCTACTCATAAATTTTAATTGAAAGCAATGGGATGCTTGAGAATTTAATACACCCTGGGTGAAATGTCCTGTTTAATATCTTTATCAATGATCTGGACAAGGGGATTGAGGGCACCCTCAGTAAATTCACAGATGACACCAAAGTGAGTGGGAATGTTGATCTGCTGAAGGGCACAAAGGTTCTGCAGTGGGATCTGGACAGGCTGGATAAATAGGCCAGGACCAGTTGCAAGAGGTTCTACATGGCAAAGTGCTGGATGCTACACTTGGGTCACAACAACCCCAGGCAGTGCTATGGACTGGAGGCAGAGTGGCTGGAATGTGGCCACAGCTGGCTGAACATGAGCCAGGGTGTGCCCAGGTGGCCAAGAAGGCCAATGGCATCCTGGCCTGTGTCAGAAGTAGTGTGGCAAGCAGGACCAGAACTCGGCACTGGTGAGGCACACCTTGCGTCCTCTGTCCGGTTCTGGGCCCCTCACAACTGGAAAGACATTGAGGGGCTGGGCCAGAGAAAGGCAACAGAGCTGGTGAAAGGTCTGGAGCACAAAGCTTATGAGGAGGAGCTGAGGGAGCTGGGATTGTTTGGCCTGGAGAAGGCTCAGAGGAGTCCAGATCACTCTTTGCAACCATCTGAAAGGAGGTTGTGGTGAGGTGGGATTGGCTGCTTTTCGCAGGTAACAAGGGACAGCATGAGAGGAAGTGGCTTCAGTTGCACCAGGGAAGGTTTAAATTGGATATGAGGAAAAAAAATCCTCAGTAATTGGGTTCTCAGGTATTGGATCAGGCTGCTCAGGGAAGTGGTAAAATCACCATCCCTGGAAGCATTAAAAAATGTGTGCATGTGGCACTTGAGGACATGGGCTAATGGTGGATATGGCAGTGCTGGGTTAGTGCTTGGACTTGATGATCTTCCAGGTCTTTTCCAACCTAAATTGATTCTATGATTCTAAAAGACCTGCTCAGATGACTTCTGAAGTTTGCTTATCCATCTGGGTGTTTGCACCTGTGAACACATTTAAATATGTGAGTTAAGACTTGCAAATTATTCAAATATGTGAGCTCAGACTTGCAAGTTGAAGCAGTATCTGAACTTACCAGTTTACTTCAGTGAAGAATTCAGCTGTCTAGCCTATCCATCCAGCTTTGTGCAGGTTTCTTCTGGAATGCCAGAGTTCCATATTGGTACTAAGAATACCCAGAAAGGAGGAAATGGCAAAACTGACCTGTGATTAGTTATGTCTTTATTTATGTATTTCAATAGTGTACTGCGTGTCAACTAATATTTTAGATTTTATTCCAGAAAATATGTACACATTTCCAGATTTGATGAGTCTTACATGAAATGATCCTGCTCTCTCCCCTTCTTGGTGACAAGATGGTTAACAGAGCCTGTGGTGAGGGGCTGCGTTGGGGCTGCGTGGATCCGTGGTTTCTGGATGGCTGACTCAGCACCAAGAGGCTCCCATTGTTCTGGCAGAGGGGCGGAAGCGCAGTCAGCACATGTGGGTGAAATGTGCAGCAGTGACTTACAGTAGTATATCCTGAGCCCTTTGAAGCAATGCAGCTTTATCAGAACCACAAAAGAGCCGTAAGGACAAATCCTGCTGCTGTATTTTAAAAGCCTCTCTATTGTGTGTTATATTTCACAAATGTTTTCCAGTGTGTTTTTTAGGAGTTAAAATAGAATTGTCTTAAAGTAACTAAATGTGGAGTGTTGTTTGTAATGAAACCTGGAACTGTAAATTTCTGAATGGAAAGCCAAGTTTATAAATTTATTTATTTAGTTATTTATGTATATAATGGGGAAAGTGATTTTTCAGATTGGTAAAGACAGTGTTTGAAAGATGGTTTATTGCCATTTTGTGGCTTTCACTGTAATTGAAATACAGTATGATTTAGCCAAAAATACAAAAGCAAAAGAGTCCATATCACTGGCAAAGATACACTCAAAGGGTTAATAAGTCTGCAGAAGAGGTTAGGAAGGGGAGAGATTAGCAACAGTAAGTTAAAAATGTGTGCAAGGGAACATTGCTGATAAAGTTTTCCACTTTCAGGACAGCTGAGGAGTATAATCAACAGCACAACACAGCAAAATAAAAATCATAGATAATTTAATAAAAAGGCAGATTTACATGCTCCATACAAAATTACTGTACATGCAAATTATGATGTTAGTAGGTTCCAGTGGTATTCTCAATTTCACATTGCACTGGAAATATCTAGGGAAGGACTGTGCTGCAGCTTGTAATCAAGTGGAAGGCTGGTGATGAGAAGTGATATAGAGCAAGGGTTGGGCAGGCAGCTGAGTGCACTTAATCAACTGCAAGGGCCTGCAGTAGCTCTCAGCTGGCTGCTACATTTCTTCCACCATGGTTTTGTCCAAAAGGACCCGAGCAGGGAGGCTTACAGTATGAGGGCAACCTTACAGACATTAAATTTCTTCACCTTGATTCTGGAAAAGAGCAGGACAATATGGTATTTGTTTCCTCTTTTTGTTATCTGTGCTTAAGATGCATAAGGATATAGTAACAACTTGGTCTGTGATTTTAGTGGGAGCAGTTCTCAAAAAAATAGCTTTTACACTCAGCTGCTCATCATATGTGAACTGCAATACAGCTCCATTGACTGTAGGTAAGTTCTGGACCCTACACCTACTGAGAGATAAACCTGAACTGATAGTTCTTATTGTTAAGCAGTTCCCAGGAAAACCAAGAAATACTTTGGTTTGGGAGTAGAATAGTTAACACTTAAAGTTTTATTTTAACTGTTGGAGTTTTTTCAGTTTACTGAACTGGGGGTGGTTTAGAGTATGTGAACTACAGTATAAGCCCGTTTGAATCTGTGTACTGTCTATGGGGATTGTGGCTGAATTAAACAATGAGAAATCAATGCCGTTAGAAATAGATTTATTAAGTTATTAAGTAAATTGTGGAGAACTGAGAAGACTGGCTACTTTCCATGGCTCTCCATACTGTGGAGCTCAGTATGCTTCCCTAGTCTTCTACTGTTGTGACTGAGGTATACAAAATAATGTGCCTAGGATAGTGGGACTACTTTTGTATCTATAATTAATTATGTGAACAAAGAGCTAGGCTATAACTCTGCAAAATGATGCATACATTATTCCTTATTTTATATTACTCATTACTAGAGTGTTCTAGTGGGCTACAGTAAATATGGACTAACTAAACTAACATGAAGTCCATGTAATAGAAATAGACATTCATAATATATGTCTCCCATAGCATATAGGGAATTGATAAAATTATAATTATGTTTTGATTTTAACCAGTCAAATGAGAGATGTCATGTTCTGTTCATAGGTTTTCCTCAATATTTTTGGACATTTTTTACTCTATAACTTATCTGTTATTGGAAGTAGAAGTGCTTAGTAATTTGAAGGATTTTTTCCACTGTGAGGTAATGCTTCTTTACAAAGTAAATGAGACCTATCTTCAAATGAATTGTCTTTTTTCCCACGTGACTTCAGTTAATCATATAAGCTTCAAGATCAACAAGCACTTTAAGTATAACTTTTAACTAATTGCATTTAAAAAAAAATTTTTTTTAACTTTAAGAGGTTTTTTAATTCTCTTAAGATCTGTGGTGCTTGTCACAAGGAAGCAGAAGGAATCTGATGGAGAAGGGTGCAAAGTCCTTTCAGGGCCATGTGTCTAGTGCCGGGGGATATTAATGGCAATTTGATTTTCACATGTTTTGTATCCCAGTGCCGGGAGATTTTTAAAATAAGCAGTCTTGCATAATTAATATTTTATCATTTATCCAGTTGTGTCAGGGTGTGTGTGCAGGTGTATGTCATCCTTGTGGCATCTGCTGCTCTCTCCCCAGAGCCATCTCAGCATTCTGGAGAGATCAGTTAAGTTATCCCTCAGCTTGTTGACACTGAGAAGACCAAAAGCTACTGCCGTACAAGGAGGAAAAACAGGAGGTTTCTGGCTGTTTCAGCTACAGTCAAGACTTAGCCAATGATCTCAAAGGCTTGACGTGTGTGTCATTGCACACTGGGAGCATCTCTATTTATTTTGAGCTCTGTGATTTGGTTCTGCAGTTTCCTAGTTTGCTCTGCCTGTTTTCTGGTCTTCCTGCTCATTTCACAGCTTCTAGAAAACCCTCATTACTAAACAGAATAAATGTATGGAACCTCTGATGTCTCTTTGTGGCAATTCCTTGCTGTGCTCTGAGTTTCCCCTGTTGCTCGTTCGCAACATCATCCTTATGGGTTTTTTGCATCCAATTATTCAGATCAAAGTGATCTCCTCACAAGATATCTTCGTAAATCTTGCTTGGATTTATCTGTAAATTCAGCCTGTGTTTTTCACTCATTTATAGAGATCTGATCATTTGATTACAATTAGATCACTCAGCAGTGTACATTTCATCTTGGTCAAATGCAGACATATGATTATGCTTGAGTGGAATTAGTCAGAACCCATGGCAAAGTTCTTGACAGCTTTAAGCTTTATTTTGCTGTCTGTCGGAAGACAAAAAATACGCAATCCAGCATAAAGCTTGCCAATCCAAAGTTTGGTCATCAGTGTTTTTGGAAGTGTTTGAAGTGGCACAATGATTTCAGTCTAGATGTACTCTTTGTATCAGATGCCCCTAAATGTTTTTGAATGGGCACCAATGGACCCTAAAGCTAGATTGTGTTACCATTAAGCTGATTATATATAGCCTTGGTTACCTTTACAGCATGATGGGTTCCACATGCTGTGAGTAATATTTTCTGCAGTCCCTTGTTTGACTAGAGATTTCACCAAAACCCTTCCACTTCCATTTTCTGGAGCAAATACTAAGAAATTATCCATTCCTTTCAAGTAACTGACTGATCATCCCAGCATCTGCTGTCACCCACAACTGCCTTCTAACAGGGCGTAAGAAAATTACAAACTGTTTCCTCTAGATACAACTTTTTAAATGAAAAAAAGAATGCCTAAATACTTTTTGGTCCAAAGCAGACCCATGGGAAAAAAATCTGAAGATAATGGTAGCCAATCAGGAAAGCTGCTTCAACCTTATGAGGTGTTTTATCCTCTTAATACTCTAATGACCTCACTCCAGTTGATGTAACACGGCCTCTAGGATGTGACTTGCCCAAGGAAGACTTCAATTCCACTGTCTGCTGAGTGAGCAACATGGTCCGTATGCTCTTCCACTTCTCTCCCATAGGTGTAGAATCACCTTTGCCTTCACAGATCTTGCTTTCCCCCAGTCCTCTTGCTGAGGTGCAGTTGAGCCTCAGTACATGGTAACCCTCTTATGCTCTGACACTGTAGGAGAGAGAAGGGATAGTGGTGGTAGGGAAGAGGACAGATAGCCCATCACCAGCACAACTTTTCATTCCTGAGTGAGAAATCAGAGTATCACTTGAATCGACGCATTTTAGCAATTACAAATTTTGTGGTGGAAAAGACAGTTATATGTAAGCTAAATCTACAGGAGAGGTTGGAAAGGACTCTGCTGCTGAATCAGTGCTCAGCAGTCTGGTGAGGAACTGTTCTCTTCTGTCTGCCACACAGGGAGTGAATTGCAAGTTATCTCTGGGCACCGGCCCAATGTCAGCATTTTTCATATTTGCTACTGGTTAGCAAATAGCCAGAAAACGTCACTCACAGTACTAAGAAGATTGTCCAGATCTGTGTAATTTCTGTTTCCACTGAGTGTCTAGAAACCACCAAGAAAGTCATCCCAGGTGCTTTGGTGAAAGCTGGATTTCATCTTTAGCATGGGTGGTGGGCTCCTGTGCACTTTAATTCAAAGGGACAGCTACTACTAGCCTGTGGTTAGGTGTTGGGTCTTGCTCTTGTCTTTCATCAGGGGGCTGGTGCAGATCTGGTTTGATGAAGTAATTGGTTTTATGATTAGTATTTCATTTTGTATTGAGAAAAATGTTTGGTTATAATTTAGCCAAAAGAAGTAACAAAGCTTACTCTTTTCTTCATCACAGTATCTATTCAGAAGCCACTGAGTTAGGCTTGATTGAGTCTTTGGAAAGGATGAAATCCAGAGGATTCATTACTCTTTTCCGTTGATGGATTCAGATAAATCATTTTTTGCATCTTGCATTGTGTGAAGGTGCCATAGAAGTCTGGTGTTTTCTTAGACACCTTTGTTTTGGTATGATTTATTACAGCCGCATCTAAGAACCAAAACATTATTACATTTTGAATTCACATCACAAACAGTACTCTCACAGTAGTTATTTTCTTCTTCTCTTTTTTCTCTGATAAAGTAGAAACCATCACACCTGGAACTTTTGGGAAATGATAAGACAGTACTCAGGGAAATCCTAAAGAATGGTGAGAAATAAGTGATAAAGGATAAAAATTGTGGGTGTTTTTAAACAAAGACTAAATATTGGAAAGTGATAATTAATGGCAGGCATATTTTTTTCTTGTATTTTTTCCACCTGAATTTACCAAGACCTTCTTGTGCACAGGAAGGAAAGAGATAAGTAAAGTTGCAAGTGAATGTGGACAGAGGGGATAATTCATGAGAAGAATAACTGCCAAAGTATGTTTAAGTACCATTCAGAAGAAAAAACTTTAAATGGGAACGGGATCTGCTTTAAAATCTCCACTAGTGGTAACACAAGAGCAACAGGAGAGGCCAGTTCTCAGGTACCACAGTTGTGGCTATACCCTTAATGCAAGTTCTTGTGAGACATTCAGTGATGACACACTGTGAAGATCCACAAAAATATTTATGGTCATTAAACCTAGAGAAACTGAAATCAGAGGACAATTAGTCAGGAATACTCCTCTTTTGAGTTGAAAGGTCAACTACATCTTCCTTTCTTCTTAATATTCCCGTATGTCTCCTTTCTCTTTTATATCTCTTTCGTTCTCCAAATGGCTTCTTTAAATGGAGAAAACTTAGTTGGAGAAAAAATCATGGGGGTATTTGTGTAAATTTAGGACATCTGTAGAACAGAAAGATCACCTTTCTGACGATGTAAGCTCTAAGTTGTGTCTTTGAAATATTTTATTGTTGCTATTTTAAAAACAGCCACAAATATCTTGCTAATACTTTCCATGATAACATGAAACAGCTTATAGGACTGAGGGGTTTGTTTTGATTTTTAGGAGATCATAGACTTGGATAAGATGGTGTCAAGTGCTACTTACTATTTATGCAATACAGATGTTATTCCCTGACCCTTAATTTTTCCATTTCCCCAAACGGGTATGTAATATTTTTGGAGAGACAGTTATCTACACAAGCCAAACTTAAAATACTAAATACAGAAGTTGTCTTTTTAGAAATTTGAACATTCTGAAAAATGAATCCAGTTATTGTTTCCACTGCATTACTAAATGCATCTTTTTTGGAAGGTAAGCAACACAGTGACCTTTTCATTTACACTGAAGAATTTAATGCATTACTAAATGTTTTTCTAGCTGAACACTTAAGCCTCACTTCCAGCTGTTTCCCAAATGCCAAAGTATGCCCACTTCTCCTTCCTTCAAGGCCAGCATCTATCATCTTTTTTTTAGGAGGTGAACTAAAGCAGAGAGAGCAGTTATGTAGCATGCCTGAAAGTCATGTTAACAGCAGAAGCTGGAATTCATTCATTGTTACTCTATCTCCTAATTCAGTATCTTTGCCACAAGACCACTCTTCTACCCAATCCTATAGAAGCATGTAGAAGTTTTCAGAGTGTATTTAAAATACAAATGTCACTGTAACAACTACATGCAACAGGTTTCAAAGTTAACACACTAGAGATGGCTGTTTGGGCTGATTGCAGACGGTGAGAAGCCAGATATCCTGGCTGACATCAGTGTTTATTGTGGGCTTGGGGGCAGGTGAGTATATTGTTAGTTGTCAGCTGTATGTCAGTCAGGAAGGGGGAGCTGGAAAAACTCCCAAGCTGGCAGGATCTCAGAGAAAGGGGAAGAAATAATTATTTAGAAGTAATATTGTTCACTCTCAGCATTAGAGAAATGAGACTCTTGAGACTCTCGTGCTACCATCAAATATAGTGGTTATAGTGTACAAGTATGAGCAGCACATAATGAGGAACATTCTGCCTTGCTCATGCCCTCAGTTACTTTATGAAATAAAAGTAGAGTTCTTGTCAGGTTCTGAGTTTAAGGCCCCGAGAACAAATGTTATTTTTTCATGTATGTGCTCTGTACATCCTGAACAGTAGCAGCAGTGAAAATTCCTCCCTCTATCATGCCTGTAAGCCTTTAGAGACTGCTACCAGAAGGAGTATCAGTCGTATTTAGTGACTTATTGGGCTTATGGCTAAGAACATCTGTACAATCAAAATGTCCATGGCCACTCTCATAATGACAGAGAGAGCCATTGGCCATCCTTCTGAATTATCTCTAATCTGTAGAACTATTAGAAAATGGAAAATAGAAAACTATTATCCTTTTATGAAGATCTGAAATGTATTTGTTAAGGTTTTCATTTCAGAAACTGTAGCTTGGGTACAGCCTGAGAAGAATTGCTTTTGTGTTGCCCCCTCATCTGTCTGCAGCCCATTACAGACATGGTGCACTCACCAGCACCAGGTTAGGAGGTGATAGAGCTCTCTGGCTGCTTGCTCCCTTGTTTGCTTTGCATGAACCAAACCCAAGGCTGCAGGGTCATGCAGACTGGGGCAGGCGCCAAAACTACCCCTTTTCTGCCTCAGTGAGCTGGAGGATGTCACTCTTTCCCTCCTGTTTTCATTTATGACTCAAACAACTGGAGCAGTGTCAGCTCTGACCCGAAGATCGTTCCATTGGCCATAAGTGTGCAAGTGCAAACATATGCAGGGCACTCTCACACTGAGACAGTAGCTGTCTCAGCGAGAGTGTCTTTGGGCAAAAAGAAGAGTTGAATTTGGCACTTCTCATCTAACTTTGACTAATTTTATTTTATTGAGAAGTGCATAGCAGACTCCTATGCTTTTCTGTTATGATTGTGCAAATCTAGTTCTTCATGTTGTTTCTGAGTGGTGGAAAATAAAGGGCTTTTTGTTTTGAGCCTAGTGGATTATTTCCTGTGAACTCCAAGCCTTTTTTCCTTTCCTGGTTCTGTGCCCTTCCTCCAAACTCAGGAAAATTAGTTGTCTCAGGCAGCCCTACAGCCACTGAGTAGGAGAGGAGGGTATTCACAGCCAGCTCAGCCGGAGCAACGACAGGAATGAGCATTCCTGGCTGAGTGGCAAGTAACATCCCTGGACCTGCCGCAAACATGTACACTACTGCCTGGCCTTTCACGCCAGTCTGACTTCTGGAAGTTGAGCTGCTAGCGTGTGATGTCAAATGCCATTAGCTAACACGAATGGCAAGACAGACTGGAAGTGTAACATTTCACAGTGGTTTCAAACAGATGTTTTTTCGCTCGATCCTTTAATGTTAGGAATGGCTTCGACGCCGGGATGTTCCCGGAAAGTTTTAGTTAGGAATCCCGCGGTCAGCGCTGCATGACGAGGCCGGGCAGCGCGAGTCGGCGGCCGGCGGTTGCCTGCGTTGCCGGGCGCGCTGCCGGAGGGCGAGCCCGCTCCCTTCCCGAGCCCGCTCCCTTCCCGAGCCCGCTCTCTTCCCGCCCGCCGGGATCGGGCGGCCGCAGCCCGGGCGCGGGGAGCCCCGCCGGAGGCGGAGCGCGGCGGGGGCGGGAC
>VYZP01083278.1:0-18006 GCA_013400635.1 Hypocryptadius cinnamomeus | reverse complement strand
CAAACCAGTTTTCAATTCACATCCCAGCCTGTACAAAGAAGAACAAGCCAGCCTGGAAACAGGTATTCTCCAGGCACCATAAGAAAACAAGATCTGGACCCTATTAAAAGACAAGAGGAGAAGTTGCCCTGATGCTAGTTGCACTAGCACTCAGCTCAGAACGAGCACTCAGCTCAGAATGAGCACAGACTTCACAGAAGCTGCAAAGAGTCACAAGCAAGTGCTACTCCGAATTCTGATCCAGGGATGAGAGCTATCCAGCTTTGCAAAGGACCAATTTCCTTCTTACTTTTATGAAATGACATCTTGCAGGACCCCACAAGGACATAGCAGTAAAATAGAAGCCATAGCTGCCTGGGTGAAAGGGAAACCCTCAGGCCCTGCAAATATTCCATTTCTCATAGCAGAAGGGCTGTGAGGGGCATCCCCAGGCACCCTGAAGCCCTGGCAGTGATGCCTGAGCACCTGAGGTGGGGTAGGAGCCACAGGCTGGGTCCGCAGCTGGGCCAGCCCGTCCCTGCAGCCCACTCCCCTTCAGGAAAGGCTACCATGAAGAAGGAGGCCCTTTGAGAAAGGGGGAAACTTCTGCACTGGTCTCTGAGGAAGAAACCTGGCCCAGGACACAATTACTTCACATTTGAAATCATATTTTCATTAAAGTGGGAGCAAGATCCTCTCTGAACTCCAGTCTTCCCTTATCCCTCTCCTTCTCCCCCTCTCTTTTTTCTTCTCCTTTTTGATCCCACATTCCTATTTTCTGAAATTTTGCCCATTGCAAAGGCACACAGCAAACACATGACCTCGTGTGTTGCTCCTGCAGACTCGGTTTCATGCTCAAGAGTGGTTCTGTGCTCTCTCTGGGCCAGCTGTCATTGCTGCAGGGCTGTGCAGGCTGATTCCAGCTCCTGGAGCCAGTGGGTTTAAAGCATCCTTTGCTCTCTCCAGCACCCTCTGGCCAGCCTGGCTGTGCACAGAGACACATCCTTGCAGCTCCAAGGACTTGCTTTACAACCACAGCCCAGGTCATCCTGTTGGCCGAAGGTCATCCTGTTGCTACCGAACCACTAGCACTGTGAGCTGAAGAAGTCAGCATTTGGATATTTACCTACACACCAAGGAACACACTCAGCCATGAGGCAGGCAAGGAGCAGGGAACAGTGGAGTTACAGGGAACCAACAGGCTCATTCCACAGGCACAGAGAGACCTCTCACTGCTCTCAGGAGACAGCACCACCATTCTGCAGAGCATGGGCAAAGGTTCAGGTAACAAAGGTGACTTCAAGTAGCTGAGTAAGGCTGTCAGTCTGGAAGCCTTTCAGGAGCTGGCTATACAAAAATTTCAGTCATCTCTCATGCAGGCAGAGCTTGTGTGTAGAATTCCATAAAATAGGTTGAATCCTCTTTTACAGAAAAAATGTAGATTTGGAGTCCACAAACTGCTATGCAAACTCACGTTAATTCTGTTGCAATAGTTATTTACGGAAGAGTGCTACAAAAGACATAGAGAAAAACAGGAGCACTGCAATTAATTCCTTTCTATAGAAGCCATTTGGACTTTTGGAGCAAAATGGCTTGACATTTTCAAAATTCTATTAGTAATTTTATGACACTGTATTTTTATAATTTCAAAATTATGAAGTGTTGCACAAAGTCACTGCAGAAATGCTCTATTTCATCCTCCAAAATTCTTACTTCTCTGTTTCATGACTTCAAGAGATTGATCTGCTCGTCTCCAGACACAAATTGTGTGTTTTAATGGATGAAACTCACTGCACCCCCATTTCTCCTGCAATGGCTTGCCCTCAAGTGATGAAGATAATGCACCCAGAGATTTCCCTGAGAAGCTTTCCCTGCATTTGGCACCATGCTAGCTAAACTTGAGCAGCATTGGTGTTAACAGGCAACCCAGCATGAAACAGGACTGCTGATAAAAAAAACAAACTGTTTATTTTATGCAGTCAAATTTTGGAAATTCTGTCCTGGTTTCCCCTGGCTATTCCTTAAAAAGAACAAAAAGGAGGGTGGAGGTAGAGCCAGGGGGAAGAATGTATCAGCTATGGAGTAAACAGTTTGGAAGCCAAACATAATTGGCTGGTGACTGCATATTGTGATTCACAGAGGGAAGGCTTTTTTTAAACTCCAGGAGCCACAGAGCAAGGACAGCCATGCAGTCATCTTCCTGTGCAAAACAAAGGCTCCAGGCCAGCGAGGTGCAGCACAGCGTGCTGGGACAATGGGGACACAGAGCATTACCTCAGGCCTGCAGTGTGCCACAGGGTGACTGGCCTGATATTTCTACAGCCAGGCAATTCCTTTTGATATCAGAGTTTGGTGATTCAAGCCCTGTTCCCTCTCAGGGGCTCTGAGTGCTACAGATCATTCCTATTTGGGGATCATACCTTATCTAAGTCCATTATTGCCTCTGCCTAATATAAACAGTGTCTCACTCCCTACAAGGTCTGTGCATTGAAAGTTTTCTTAAACCAAGGAAACCTGGAATAAATACCTCATTGTCTTGAGGACTTTATCACAGTGGTATGAAAGAAAACCAGTGTGTGATTGTTTTCCAGTGCTAAAGTTCTTTTAGTCTCAGGAAGGATAGTTTTGATTTGCAAATTCATTGCACTCATAGTCAGGACTTCACACTTGACCAGAGTAGCTGATATACTGTGAAGACTCTGATCTGGCATGCAGTCTGCAAACAGTCTGTCTGACATGAAAGGAAGAGAGAGGGACTTCACCCATGTTTTTAACTACATTTTTAACTTAAAAAGATCTAAAAGTTCTAAAAACATCTAAAACTTAAGATCTAAAGATCTAAAACTTTGTCTTTTAAAATGGGGGGGAAAAAAAAGAAGAAGATTAAATCAGTAAGTCTCACAAACTGGTCTCTAAACTTCCACAGTGCTGCTGTCAGGGGAAATTAATTTTGTTCTTGAAAAAGTCAAACACTAGGTTTTGAATGAGAAATTGCTCTTTGCAAGAAGCTCTTTGCTTCTTTCTTTTATAAAAAGTCTTTCAAAATTGACTGAATCTGAATGGAATGCTCGATTTCATTCAAAACTTTCATCTTTCTCATTTTACTTTGTGGCTTGCAGTTTTGGAAGTGATGACATTCTCAGAGCTGTAGCAGTGGAGAACTGCAGAATTTCCCTTGTCTCTGGTAGCACACACTATTGTGCTAAATCCCAGCTAAGCCCACCGCCTGCTTCTCTGTGCTGCCAAGGGGCAGGATACCAGGCAAGGGGGGCCTCTGGCTTTTATTTCCCACCCACATCCCTCCCCCTCTGCCTTGCTGACAGCTAAATCCAGGTTTTCATCCCTGCTCAGGAGTGTGGGCAGGTATGGGTTCACTGTCAGCCAGGAACCCCTGAGCTCCTGCACGATGGAACACATGGGAACATCCAGACCATCCCAGGCTTCACCTCCTTCCCACACTAACAAACTGGTCTCCTGGCCCAAACTCTGTTCAAGGGGAGAGAGCTGACAAGGGCATTAAGCACCATTAAGCTCTGGCATTACTTAGGAGAGTTTCTGAGCAGCCCTAACCTTGAGTACACTGCAGGGACCGTGCTGGTCTGCACTATCTCTTGGGCTACAAGCCAAGAAATCTCTGCTGACTGCTGAGTGGAGCAAATGGCAGATTAAGTCTCTAGGTGAAAGATTCACAGGTTCTTGCCTGAAAACCACTGTACTCTGAAATGCCCAGGACAGAAGCTCATCCTGATTCAGACCACAAGTCACCTGCTGGAGACAGAGCCAAAGGGATTCTCAAGAAGTTTGCCCATCAGCCATGCTAGGATATGTGCCAGGCATAACTAACATTTTGCACACTTCAGATTTTGCCATGGCCTGACTGACTCCAGCAAGAGCAGCGTCTCCATCTCCACACCCCTGGGGCAAAGTGCAAATAGCCAAACATCCTAAATTGTGTCTGGGCTGGGAGCAGTAAAATCCCACCCAAGCGGGATCCGTCTGTCAGGTTTCCAGCCCCAGCAGGAATGCTGGCTGCACAGATTGGGTGGTAGCTGAAAGATGTGTCTCAGCAGTGTGGACAAACATCAGCGGTCCCTGGAGCAGGCGGAAGCGGCGGGCGGAAAGGCTTGGGAGCGCTGGTCCTGCTGAGGATGGACTTGTGACACGAAACAACAAACAGGGTGTCTGGTGAACTTGCTTGGCATAACAACTCAGGCACATGTGAAGGAAGAATCACTCTAAACACAAGAATAGGGCCAGATGAGTTGATTTCAATGGTTTATTGTAAGAAAGCTCCTTAGATTACGCAGATTAAAATCTTCATGGAAGCACTTCTGGAGACTGTGTTGCTCAGCTTCCTGCACAAGGCACTGTTTGGTCATGACTACGTGGAATAGCAAACTTAGAACAGGGGATTTATTAGTTTATTATTATTACAAGAATAAAGAGCTCATGTATCTCTATATTGGTTTCCTCTTACACTGGAGGAAAGTAAATCTCTGCTCCAGAGTAACCCACAAGTGAAGGAAAAACAGAGCAAATAAAGGAGTAGGAATTGAGTGGAGCTTTTCCCCTCAGCATCTGCAAAACACAGCCCAGGACTATCAGGCTGGAGAAGGGGAACAGCCAGGCTGCAGTTTTTCCTGGCTCTGGGGCTCCACAATAAAACTGAATAACCTGAATTATTCAGCTGTGGGATCAGGGAAGGATTAAGACTTCATGACTCAATTCCTTCACCCCAGCAGTGCAGAAGCCAGAAGATGAATGGCAGGTGCTGAGGTTGCATGTGATGGCAGAAGTTCCTAGTATGTCTAGTATGTGCTTGAAGCCCTTCTATGACACCCCTGAGATGCTTCTAGGGAAGAGGAGCTCTGCTAACTGTGGTCTGCTTGGTGAAAAAGCTTTAATATTTTGTGGCTACAATGTGCCCAGTGAGTATACTTAAGTTGAATTCCACTGCTGCTTTCTCCCAGAGCAAGATTTCAGATTGAGCAGTGAACATGAGAAGCAAAAACCCAGTGCCTCATACTTAATGTACTCACTGCACTGAGCTTCCCTCTGTAGGCTGCTGGGACACAAGGGCATGTCCTCCCACTGCAGCTGGGACAGGGAAGAGGAAACCATCCTCTGGCTTCTCTCTCCTCAGTGGCTGTAGAAGCAGCCAAGAGCCACCAGTTCACACAAGATGTTCAGTTTTTACAGGGCCAAGGTCAGACATAGAGCATGCTGGGCATGCTGGTTTGTGACCACTGCTCTTCCTGGATGAAGTGTCCACAGCTGAACTGTGCTAAACTGAGCTGAGAGGCCACAGAGAGCTGAGTGAGGGGTCAGCTGCTGAGCAACCGGGAAATCATGGGCAGAGAAAAAAGACTGTGGGAGTGGCAGATCTGGACCAAAACAAAAAGCAAAAAATTTGATGAATGGAGGGGGGAAATAATTTTTACTAAATCTTAAATCCAGAGTTTCCTTTTGCTTTTATGTTCTTTAGCTCTGCAAATATGGCTTTTTATCATTCCTCTTTCTAAATGAAAAATCTCCTTTCAAAGTGAAAAGCCAAAGCCTTCAGTTTGCAGCTATCCAGGCAAAAAGGTCTGGTGCATTAAAATCCCACTCTGCTCTTTGTCTTCCAAACTGCTTATCAAATTCTGCATGATTCTAGAAATCAGTCCAGCCACTATGAAACTTCCTGTTTCATTTATCTTTGCCACCCTACCATGTTCCCCATTTCTCTCATCCTTTTGTCCTGCGTTTCAGAAATGCAGCTCCATGGGGTTGCAACTCACACTCCCCAGGTATCCCCCAGCAAGTTGAGGGCTCAGTCTCAACAAAGTCTTTAGGTACTCTCTGGTCCAAATGCTCTCTAATAACACATTTATTTTGCAAAGTGCTGCTGGCAGCAGGAGTTGGTTTCAGTTATATAACTTTTAAAATTAGCAGCCCCACAACCTTGAACCCTTGAATGGTTATGTGCTCCTTCATGTCCTCCTGGGGCAGCATTATTCTCCCACTGAATGGACATGTAAAACTGCTATCTCGGGGTGAAGTGTTCATTTGAGGAAATACAAGGAACATGGATCTAAAGTATCAAAACTGCAAATAAAACACCAAATTCACTGCCTATCAGGCAACACTCATCTTTCAATGTTTTTGCCCCCAGCGTTACCAGGGACAATGGGGATAAAACTGTCTTTAAAGGCATGAGGTCAGAAAATGACATGTCTATCAAAGCTGTCATTTGAGGGTTGGTGTTTAAGTATTCAAGCTCCTGCATGCAATCAGATGGACGTGAAAGGTTTGGAGGGTGTTAATGACAGCTGTGATGGCATCACCCAACCCTGCAGGAGACAGGACTCTGCATGCACGTGGTGGTGGCCAGTCCTGTCACCTTCATGCCATGATGGCCATTGGCTCCTTCTTGGGCAATTTGGACACAGGGGCACAGGGACAGCAAGACATTCAGCCAGCTTCTATAGGAATTATGAGAAGGCCTGCAATGTGAGGGTAATTTTTCTCATCAAGCAGCAATTATGGTTTTTTTTCAAGCCTCTTCTCCCAGACAACTTAAAAGGCCAAAGATTTGTACACATGAGCTGATACTGCAAACTTCCAACTAAAGCCTTTTCATCACAGCAGATGTCATTCCAGATGCACTACCTGCCAGAAGACCAAAACACTGGTGAAATACTACATTTAAAAATACTAATAATTATGTTACACATAATTATTATAACCACTTTGGAGTGGTTTCCAGGAGCGACACGGCTTATGGAGTCATCGGAAACAGGAAAAAAATTAAAACATAATTATGGTTAAAGATTTAGGTTGGGAGGGGGGTGAGCAATTAATTTTTATTATATTTATCAACATCTTTGGTCACAATGCAATTTTCACTTTTCTTTTTTTTTTTTTTTTGGTGACCCAGGAAATTGAAAATCCATTTCTGGCAGCATGTGTGAGTAACATAAGTAATTATGTATTTATGTAGCTACATTATTATATCGTAGCATGTGACTTATATATTCTTGTTATTGTCTTATTAGGCCAGTTGGAGTTTCCAATAGCACCTATGTTGCAGTTTTTAAGATGTTTGCTTTGGAAGGAGCTATGAGACACAAAAACATATGGATCACTTTATCATATATAGAAAACATACAGTAAAAAGTTGGCTTTCATTACTGCATTAGCATGGATCTAGATATGCACTCAGTGTTGAGACTTGGTCATTCATGTGTTTATGACATTGAGAGCTGCTTTGTGTTAGTGTGGATATACATTCACTCTCCTGGACATACAACTCAACTCTCCACTGAATATTCCTTCTGGCAAATACTGTGAGACCCAGGATAAGTGAAACCAGGGCTTGTTACTGGTGAAATAAATCTGCTTCCAGCCAGCTAGTTCCCCACCATCTCTCTACTTCTCATGCCTCCTCCATCCTGCAGTTCTGCACTGTGGTAGTGTTTCACTGCTTCGATCGGGTGACTGAGACTTCCCTAACACAGTGAGATAAATCAGGCAAGGATGGCAAGGACAGAAAACCTTCTTGGAAGACTCCTGTTTTTCACTAATGGAAAGGCACCAGCACTGTGGGTAAGATTTAGGTAGCACTAGCAAGTGTCTTCTCACATGAAAAGGACATGTGACACTGTGGGTGCACAGTAGGGGTAAATGCAAGCTCTGCATGGGTGAGTGCAGCTGGTGTGGGTGAGGGTTGCTTCTCTCATGGCCAGGGCACCTCACTGCAATGGAGAGCTGGTGGAGTCATGCCTAGTGCACAAAACAGATAGTCTGATTGTAAGCAAAATGTATGAACTTCATCATCATTCCCTCTAGTGGTTAAATCCACACAACACTGAAAAAGTTTAAGCATTAACTTTCATCTCTTCTCTCAAACAAGGCAGACTCACTTTCTGCACTGTGTGTCATGGTCCCAAGTCCCAGTGATAGTTCAAGTAGTGTCATTCACAGGAACACTCTGCCGTAAGAAATCTCTTCAGTGCTTTTAGGTTCCTGATAATATTCAGGAATCGAATTCCATACATTGCATTACTACACCAGCCTTTGTGATGGCCTAGAAAGATTCTTCCTGGGATGCTTCCACGTGATGCGGGATTTTGCAGAGAAGGCAAAAAGCCCAGGAAGTGAGAGTTTATTTGGTGTTGAGCACACCTCCATAGCCAGATGAGAGCAGCAGTATTTCTGGACACCAGCAGCTCAAGGAAAGCCTGCTGAGGCTGTGTGGCAAAGCACTATGCTGGTCATCACCCCTTCTGCTGCAAATGCTTTCACCAGCCAAACCCACTGCACCAAAGACTGTGTTTGAAGGGCTGCAGCTGCCTCGATTTCCCAGCACACTCACATGGTGGTGACAACAGCATACAGTCACCTCCACTGAGAGCACCTCGCACTGGTGACTGCTGGCAGGGAAGCACCACAGCTGGTGGCCTCCATGTAAGCAAAGCAGTCAGCATGGAGAGATGCTGAGCTCTGAATTTGCCCCTGAAGGCACAGTGACAACTTCCTCCTGAGCTGCTGACATTACCCTTCCCATAGCTCTTTCACCCACAATAAAAAAAAACAGTTGCTGTTGAGTATTATTACATTTGGATGTTTCCAAACACAGCATGTTGACAAGTTCCCATAAATTTGACATTTTGAGAGTCGGGCATCTTTACATTTTCAGCAACATCTAGGAGAAACAAAATTTGTAGGTACTGCACAGTTAATGGAACCAAATTTTAATTACTTCCATCTTATAAACTGTTCAACAGATTTACTTGTAAATTCTTGGGAAGAACATGCCTTGCCTGTAGAAATAATGCTGAATTTGCAGAGGATGTGCTATATTTCTCTAGAGGGCTCAGACCATAATTTTAGGTAAAAAGTAAAACTCTCTCTCCATGTGGAGCCCCAGCCAAGATCTCTGTGACACTCCTACTACCAATGGTGCATAATGATGGTTTCAGCCCTACCAACACCATGGGCCACAAGTAGTGTCTGCAAATCACAGGTATTTATCTTGTGCCCAACAGAACATGTCTAATAAAACCCCACAGATATATTTAGAAGTCAAATTAACTCTGCATAGACTCCAGTCAAGGAGTGAGGACAATATCACACTGAGTGGGTACCCCATGGACACAAACCAGTGATCCCTGATGGGATTTGTTCTGTTGGTAAAGCCAGACTTCATTTTCGCCCCATCAGATGCTGTTTGGTTGATTTGGGGAGAAAGTTTTTATTCCTGACAGAGCCTTTCTGGTGACAGTATATCTCCTCAGAGCACTTCAGTGTGCAGCTCTGCTTCCTCCTTTAATCACAATGTAAATTTCTTTTTGGAGAGCGTTAAAAGCAAGATAAAGTGAGCTCACTGTCAGACCTTTTGCAGCCCTGGGGAATTGTGTGGGACCATTTCTCCTGTGCAATTTCTAGAAACGCCAGAGGTTGTGACCTCAGGAGAATTGTCTTCTTTCCTTACTTTGGTTGCCTTTATTGAAACAAAATTAAAAGCTTTAACCCCCTGAGAATTCAGTGATTTCACACGGTTTGGCCTACTCTGATTTATACCTTTGTTAATGCAATAAACATTTTTCCTGCTGTATGACTCTTTTGGCTTGATTTTCATCTCCCACTTAGCTGTCCCAGACTAACCAGCAATGAAAAATGCTTTGAAAATTGGCCCCAAATTCCCCTCTGCCTCTTGCCTCAAGGGGAGATTTGTTCTATTTGGTAAAAGGGGAAAAACACAATGTACAATTGGACTTGTACCACTATCTTGTATTTGAACTAATTCTGAGTAGACTTTGCACAAAATGAGTAAATAACAGACTTTTAGTTCACTTGTTGTTCTATTCTAGTAGATAATTAACAACATTTTTTGAACATGATGGGAATCCACACGATTAAAAAATATTTTTTTTTTATGAAATGAAGATTAAAAATAAAGAAAATATATTGAAATTGACCCCCAAAAAATTTTATTTAATTCTTCACAGGCTTTTTTAGAGCATTTATTTTAAAGCAAACTAAATTAAACATTGACATAGAATACTATGGAAGGAACTAAAATATTTGTCTCAGAAAATGCCAAAAGGAGATGTTTTCCATTCTTTATGAAGAGAGGGACTTGGGCAAAGGAAGTTTGTAAATCTGATACCAATTTATATGTTTCAGTTACTCCAAGCCAGTGAAAAAATGCAACTGTTTGAAAAGTTCACATGGGTCTATTTACACATCCATTCTGGTGACAATTTTACCCCCCATCTTGGGCTTCTGTTATTGAAGAGATCTTAGCCATGACAGAAGAAACAATGACCCTGAAGTTCACCACAAAGACCCACAGTCTTTGCTAGTCTGAAATCTCCCCCCATTCATAATTTATCTTACCCTCAAGTCCACTAATTTGTAAACTACAAAAACAAAGACGGTGCCCAAGAACTGTGCAAGAGATTCCAGCTCTCCGGCATGCAGGAGTTCACAGAGTCCCCTGAGATAGCCCGTGAACTCAGCAGCACAAGTTTAATGTTGCCCAATAGCTTTTACAACTCACTTTCATGATCTTTTTTCAATGGCAATATAATAAATAATGTCAGTTTGGGATTTTTTTTCCTTCCTTTTTTTTTTTTTTTTCTTTTTTTTTTTCTTTTCTTTTGTTGCAGCAGACATAGAGAAAATCCCTGATAAGCATCTGTTGTGGAGAAAAAATTAAGTACGCTATGTATACACAGAACACATATTAGTTTCCCAAATCTTCTTAATGATGGGCTATAAATATGGTTTTGGCCTGCCTGCAGGCATATTACCTTTGGCCATGATGGTGTCAGCTTCCATTAACAGAGCTGGATCCGTATTTTTAATGGACGAGTAACATAAAAGTAGCCACAAAACAAGGACTCTTTTTCCTGTGCACTGATCATAAGCTCCACCATATTTCATAAGGGTGGTGTATTACTGAAGAGTCACCTGTCTGACAGGGGTATAAAGCAGATGTCTTAATTGCTCTGAGGATCTCGTGGCATTATCTTGTGAGTGCTGCAGGAACAGGACGTTCTACCCTAAGTGTAACTCAAGATGTTAAATGTCTGTACTCTGACTCCTTAAAGTCTCTATTATGGCTTGGTTAGATCCATATCCTGCATTTCCCAGGACTGACTGCCAAATACATTTATCCAGCTGCTATCTCCTCACCAGAAGTGTGGAGCACACATTGCAGCACCACAGTGAATAACCTCTAACCCATCACAAAATGCTGCTATGAAGTTTATGTAGGTAAAACTCTTTAGGGTAATCAGATGAAATGTACAGAGCAGGAATTATCTGTAATAGTCAGAGTTAATTTTATCATTAAATATTTGACCACAGCTGGATTAAGCAGTTGGACAGATTCTAGAAAAAGGGAAACTCCAGAAAAGTATTGTAAACATTTTGTTCCAACAACAGCATTTCTTCAAATTCCCAGCTCTCAAGCAAGCCTAAGCTAACTACACTTAATAGCCCAAAATGCAGATGCTGCTAATTCTTGAACTGAAGATGAACTACAGGGAGTAGTGCTGGAATTGCAGAGGGTTGAAGGTGGAAGAGGAATGAAATGTGGCGGAGAGGAATAAAGTCCATGCAGCAAGGCAGCACTGGAAATTAATGGATACCCCACAGCAATAAGAGCAAGAGCAAATAAAGAAAATTAACTCTTCAAAGGAAACAGAGACAGAAACAAGAAACAAATACATTAAATAAGTTATTCACTTGACAAGACTGGGTTTAGATTTCACTTTGGCAAAAAATGTACCTGAAGTACAGTGCATACACCTTCAAGTCCTACTAATTTCAGTAGGACTATGCTTCCATTTCAATATAGTACCTAATGATGACTCTGCTGAGACAAAGGCACAATGCACAGTCCTTTTCAAAGGCAAACTCTTGCTATCTGTCACAAATTTGGTATCAGGCAAACAAGCACAGTTAAAGCAAAGATTCAACATTGAACTTTACAGAAAATTTGGATTATAAGAATCCAGGTTCATAGTTTATTAATAAACTTTGTATCTTTCAAACTATCTTTACCAAATACTGGTTAATTAAAAGTCCTGTGATCACAGTATATGTAATTATGTGATGGTTTGGGACAGGGGAAGAAGAAAGCAAGTTTGGCTTAGCCAATCCCACCTAGTGACCTTAGCTGGAGGCACCTTCCTTGCCTGCAGGGCCTGGATTAAGCTGACTTGAGCAAGGGCCCAAGTTCCCTTTTCCCACACTGAAGGGGAATTTGAAATATGTCAACAATATCCGAGGAAAATAGGGGAACAGAAATGAGAAGAACTGTCAGTCTGGAAGGGCTGCCTCCAGGGGTGGGGCAGAAAGCACCAGGGGGTTGCTGATGTGACCAGCCCAGCACTGAGCCTGGGCTGTTCCATCCCTCCTCAGAAAATTCTCTCTCCAAAGGACACCCCAGAAGGATTTCCACAAAACCCATCCAACTCCAGCTCAGTGTCAGTGTGCTGGTATCCCCAAGAAAGTACTTGTAAACAGAGCGAAGTTACGAAACAGCATCAGAGACAAATTTAGCTTTGTTTGTCCACATATTTACTGGGAGATAGTGGCAAGTTTTACTAGGGCAGTTATAATTTCAGACAAATTTCTCCTCAGAAGCTGGATGTGGTAATAACAGGCAAGGGCTGTTTCATATGGGCTCATATGCCATATGCAGAGTTCCTTGAAAAAGAAGTTCAAAATTGCTGTTGCTGCTGGCAGTGTGTGAAGCAGAAAAAGCCCAGCCACACTCTGAAGCACCAGGCTGAGGTGCCAGGGCTGGGAAGAATTTTATCAAACTCCAGACTCCTGTTTTCCCCTTTGGTGGCAGACTCAAATAACAGGCTGTGCCTGTCCTGACTGAGAGACAGAGGTGGAGGAATGCATTTTCCAGTGCATTGGAGAAAAAGGGTTTTCATGCCAACATCCAGGTACAAGTCCCAGTAATGAGCTTTGAGGGGAATTAAACTGTAAGGAGGGAGAGAAAGGCAGTGAACAAATTGTCTGTGGGTGTTTGAATATAAAGTAGTGCCTTGAGCAGGGGGTAAATCATGACCAGGGTAAGGAGTCACCCTGTTTTCCTGCAAGTACAGCCCATGCCTGCAGTGGCCATGAGGGTGTGCAGACCCAGTGCAGAGGTGTGAATGCTGGAGGCAGCCAAGAGCCAGCCCTGTCCCCAGGGCTTTGACTGGCATGGGGACAAGCACTTAGAAGAAACAGACTCCCTCACACCCTCAAAGTTCTGAATGGGTTGAACGGCAGCAGGAAATCCTGCCCAATTCCTATGCTGGAAGGCTCTCAGGAAGGGAGAGGTGGTGGGGCATACCATGGCCACAACAAAAGCAGAGGAGCACCGTGGGCAGATACCAAGGACCACCCAGGAAAAAGCTGCCCACATTTGGAAACCATGGAGATACCAGAGTGATGGACACGCCAGAGGAGTGTGAGATATACAGATGTGCTGTGGTTTTTGAAAGGTGCTAACCTAATTACATAGCAGGCAATGTTTTGATGCATAAAATTTAGCTGCTGTGTTAACAGCATCTCTATGCTTTGACAACTGGCCATGCTGTTAAGAATGTTGACAGCCAAGGGTATCGGAAACCCAGCAGGGACATAAGGGCCAATGTCTTGATCCTGGTGGAAAATGCTAAGTGCAACAAAGATTTGGCCCTAGCTGGAATGACCCAGAGTAATTCTGGCTCCGGGTCAAACCTGATAAAGCTGAATATTGCTACAGACAGTGGATCTGAAGTGATTTCCCAGTGAATTCTTGCCTCCCCACCCATAAAAATGAGACAGTATCCATACAAGGCTGAGGGGCAGGAGAGGGCTGCCAGCCTCCTAGAAGGCCAGAGCTTGCCACATTAAGATGAACAAACATCGTTTTTATTCTCTTTTTACTTCAGGAGTTTTCCCAATCATAACAGGTGTGTACATCCATCTATGTCTGGACCCTATTGTAGGAGTAGCCCAGAGGACAAGCTCTGGAGGGGAGCCCAGAGAGGCCCTGGAATCATTGTCCCTGGAGTTCTTCAGGACTCACCTGCTTTAGAAGGGGGCTGGACTAGATGATCTCCAGAGGTCCTTTATGACTCTAATAAACACCATTCTGCCAAATATTAAATGAGTCTCCCCACTTAAGCCAAGCCCAAAGACAACACACAATCTAAAGCACCAAAGTTTCTTCTAAAACCTTGGACACTTGAGGTTAAAAAAACTGCTTGAAGTCCTGGAAGGGTGGAGGAGCCCAGCTAGAAGCCATGGAAGGCTGCTGCTCAGCCTTCCCTCCCTTCCCGAGCAGCTGCTAATGACTCACTCACCTCAGAAACGCTGCCAAGAGCCATAGGAGCCATGGGGACTGGAGGAGAATTCCTTTCTTTTCTGCATCCAATAGTATTTGTTGAATAACAATGCTACCAGCTCTGAATGGCCATTCCTGTCAGCAGGCAGTGGGGGCACAGATGTGCTCCTCCACTGCTTCCAAACTCTGCTCCTTGGCACAAGGCTGGTACTAAAGGGCTTGATGATTGAAGCCCCTTAGTCAAAAATCCATCCAGAGATTAAATCTAGAGATGAGTGATGGTCTTATTTCAGATACTGAGCACATGAGGAACTTGGCAAGGTTGAGGCTTGAACAGAAGCAAAGCTGTCTGAACTGTGAAAAGAGGCCCTTTGTCAGAAGGCATTTTGCTGAGGCTTTGAAGAGCAAAATGTTGTACATGTGATGGCTTTTATGATAGACCCACACTAGCAGAGGAAAACAATCATCTGTTTTGTTAAACGACTCCAAGATAAATCTCAAGTAGTGTACTATTATTGATTTATTTTTATCTCAATGGAATATTTGAGCTATAAATTACGGTTGGATAAACACAAACTGTGCAGAATTTTGCATTGTTTGAACTTGTCAATGGCAGGCCTTTCTTATGTTTTCATTTTAATGTAAATCAAACTGTGAAATGTATGGATGCAATTTATTTCCAGTTATGTTTATTGGACTTGGGAAAGACTTATTAACCAGGGGCTTTACTCAAATTCTCATTTGATTTCCGTGGATTTGACTGCCCAGCCTCTGTGGAGCTTTCATGGCTTGAGCACTGCAGACTCTAAATCTGATGTAAGAGACAACAGTGGTTTTCTCACAGTGCCCTTGTGGAGTCCTGGAGTGAGTCTGTAATGGAAAGAATACACCCTGCAGAGCAGAGCGCTCAGAAGAAAGGGCTGGTGTCTGGGTGAAATCCCTGCTTGGCTGCCAAGTCTTTCCTTCATTGCAAGAGGGACAGGAGTTCAGTTTCTATGTGTAATTTAACTCTGTGGGGAGACTCACCCTCTACAATATACGTAGATCCCTCTGGTGTCAAGGAAAAGACTGCAAGGATTCAAGAGAAGATGGTATTTATGCAATTTTGAAATAAGGGAAACAAACCCAAATAACGTTAACCAAATCCAGATCAGTAAGGACAAAAAAAGGTCAGTCCCTGGTCTGACCTAAATGCAGCAGAGGTGTTATCAGCCAAGGCAGCCCATGCCTGACACAGACCTCTTCCTAAGGTGGAACAGACAGAGCAGCAGAGGTGGAACGGCAAAAAGGACACAGGTTTTTCAGTCCTCCTTGGAATCCAACCAAAAAATCCTGAACTGACATCTTGACAGTAGCTGTCCTGGTGATTCCTCCCCAACTCAGCACTTCCCTGAGACCTTGATGGACCTTTGGGAAACCTCGGCCATGGTGAAGTCAATAAGAGTTTTACCCTCACCCTACAACAGGCTGCCCTTGGTGACTCTGAGGAGGTCTCTCATCACCGTGTACCTCAGTTTCTCCAGAGAATATAATGGTTTCCTGTTTGACTGAGGTGTCATGAGGACAAACTCCTGCTGCCTGGGGACCACTAGCTGTGATGCTGATAACAGGCACAGGAAAGTCTGCGTGGGTCACTGGACACATTCCATTCTTATGACATGTGGATCCAAAAGAGAATTTAAATCAAAACATCACTGGTTAAACTCAATCCTTAGTGAATGTCAGCCTGTAAATTTCTTAGTTTAAATTATTAAGAGAACATTGCATACTTTATAACTGCACGTTTGAAAATACTCATGGGGTCAGGCTCTCCTTTTAGCCCCAGCAACATAAAGTTGGAGTCATTGCCTGACTCCAAGGCAGTTACTCCAGATTTATTTCAGGGTAACTCTGAGCAGGATCCTGGGTTTTGTTTATGACTTTTCATTTGTATTTTGTGAAAACTTAATAAAAATCTTTTAAAACTGGAAAACATGGTTCCATAAACCCCACATATGGGATCTTTAAACTCAATCAACTTATGAACTTAACCCTGACTTGTCTTCATCCTCTTGGCCTTTTCAGCAGCTAGCACTCTTTAGCCATGTCTGTATTTACAGAGGTCAGAAAACCCTTAGACAGCCAACTCTTCCATTTGCCTAAAACAATAACAGGAACACATGACAAAACTGATCCACAATGTCCTGAAATATGAAAAAAACCCCACTGAAAATGAGAATAGACAGCTGAGAGAATCCAACTTAATGCCTGCAAAGCAGAGCTTTCCCAGGCTGGTAGGACATGGCTTTAGGTAACACTGGAAGTTATTGAGATGTGCTGGTACAACTAGCACCTTTTTTTAAGAGATTCTATTAACACAGTGGAAAAATTACACATCCTGTGCTAGAGGTCTTTAATTCAAAATTCTGCTTGTAACTAGCTCTATCCATGCTGCTGACTGTTATCAAGAGATTTTAAGGCATAGAATTTATAATTGTGCGTTCTCAACTGCTTGAAGCTGGCCATGGGTTTTTCCATGGAGATTTCCACATTCAACTCACCTACACGTGTCTGATGCAGGGCACATGTAATGCAAAGTACCTGCTTTCAATTCAAACACTTTGAGGGACTGATAGTTCACAAGTTCCTACACCAACTAGCAAAATTTTCCTGTATTTTATAATCCTCCCAGCTAAAAATCATTGTGTTTCTGAATATACCAGTGCAATCCCATTGATTTCTGTGAAGTCTCTCCCAGGGAAAAGAATCTTTGAAGAACAGGAGGGGAAAAAGATTGGTTTAGATTCAGCCCTGGGATAAGACTCTCTGGTTTAGACTCAGTATATGTGTGACACTTCTTATCTACTGAGGATCTGCCTCCTAGCTTTGCTTCTGAGGAAAGACAAAAGTGCTTCAGACTGAAACGTCAAAACTGCCTAGGCAAAATTTAATGAGCAAATAGATCTCTCCACAGGCTTTGAACATCTTCATCTGTAGAAGAGTTAAGAATGAAAGTAGTAATTAAGGGCCTGAGCTACATCCCTGTAAGCCCAGTGGAAACACATCCCAAGGAAATCAACATCAGATTTGGAAACGAAGGAGAAAAAATTATATGAAAAAGAGTAGCTAGAGATACTGGTTAAATGCAGAGATGGTGCACACTGAGTTATTCCTCAGTCAGCATCAATGGAAAAGCATTGCTCTGACCCACAGGGGAAGCACCCCCAGCAGCACTGAGCCATGGGAGAGCACCACCCTGCTTACCTTCTGTGGGCTCCCCTCAGTGCTCCTGGGCAGGCTCCCAGAACACCACAATCCCCACTGGCAGCATTTCTGGTGCTCTTTGGGGATGCTCTGAGCCCAGTGTAACTCTTGGACAGCTGCAGCCAAAGGTCAGATAAAAAGAAGGAGCCATCTCCTCAGTGTTGGAGATGGTGGTGTATGCCTGGGAAACCAAGGCCTGAATGCTCTGGGTAATGTAGGCAAGTGCTTTCCAAACTCCTGTGCATCTTATTGCAAGCTCCTTGGGGACCAGCCTTCTTCTAAAAGGAAGGTCTGGCACAATGGGACCCTCTTGTACTTTAGCACCACAAAAACACATTTTAAATGGTTGGAGAAGTGGAGAATTGGCTCTTTCAGAAAGTTGTTAATGTCAGAGAAACACCAGCTGAGGTATGACGGGGGCAGGGGGTAGCAGCCCCACTGATATTGGCCTGGACATT
>VYZP01083270.1:0-13832 GCA_013400635.1 Hypocryptadius cinnamomeus | reverse complement strand
GACAAGACTACCATCTTGTGGTCTTTGTGTACAATGACTGGCTGAAGGCACAGATTTTGCATAAAAATAGAAATAACATTCTCTTGTGCTCCTGTTTGTTTCTAGCAGTGTAAGTCTTTGTGCAGACAAAGCTTATATATCTTTCAACAGAAGTTGTTTTGAATCAAACAAAGACTTATTTGACTTCTTGTATGGCTGCCATAACAGATGCAGAATGATATTCAAAAGCACAACACAAATGCTTTGTATAAATCAGTGCTGCTGAAGATGTGTCCTGTTAAAAGAGACTAACACATCAACACAACTGTGCTAGTCTCTCTGTTTGACACACATGGGATAACAGGACACTGCTTCTTTTTCTGGAAACAATACTGTTTGATGCAAATAAGAAGCAGGGTAAATACTCAGCTGATTTTCCTCATAAATGCTGAAATTTGTTTGGAATGGACTGCTATGGCTATCTAAGGTGTCTGACTTAAATTGTTTACTACTTTGTGGAACTGGATTTAGGTGCATTTAATGTGGTATTGGAATCTAACTTTCATTTAAAGTGAAACTTCTGTCTACAATATTTCATTTGTACTGTGTTTGAGAGATCTGCCTTCCTAGTACAAATGAGATCAAATCAAATGTGATTTATGAAAAATGGGGCAAAACTGTCTTGATCATACCCATAAAAATGCTTAGAATTTTCTTTTTCAGGGCAGCGGAAGAAGCTGCTGCTTTACTAGATGACATCCACTACAATCTTACAAATTATATGTTTACAGTTGACATGTTTTACTATGTAATGTCTTTGCAAATTTATACTAGCAGGGCTTACTTCTATTTAATAGCTCAGAAGAGATGCAAAATTTTTAATCTTACCAACATGGGTATTGCCCTGCTATAACAGCATCTAGTGATCTCTGAGTTAAATCTCCTTTCAAGGTAGGAAAGATTTCAGGCTTCTTTGCTCACTCCCACTCTGCTACCAGATACACACACCTGGGCAGTCCAAGAGCAGATCCTTCCAGCAATAGCTGAGAAGAAAGAAACCTTTGTGGTCCTTGGGATTTTCCCTGTCTTTTGTCATGAGGTCACCAGGAGGCCCAGTTGTTCCTTTGTGTTCCACTGGTTGCAGATGTCACCTGAGCATATTTTCTGGCTTCTTGTGACTTTAGTGTGAAGCTATGAGAAGAGCCTGGCTATGTCCTCTGGAGGATATTGAAGGACAGCGGAACAGAGAAGGATGCAGCCTCATTGACCTTTTTCTCCAGAGTGACTCAAGTCAGTTTTGCAATGTTTCCTCACAAAATCTGTATTCTGTCTGCCTGCTCCCCAGGGTCTCTTGGGCATTTGCTGTAGCTTGCTAATATCCTTGGTTGTGTGGTGAGTGCTAAACTGGGCTTAATCTTCCTGCCATGGTCTGGCAAGTCTTAGTTGTCTTTGCCCATACTGATGGCTTGAGTCTGATGAGAAGTATGGTGAGTGTGGTGAGTAATGGAACGAGAGTGGGACTCCTACCTGAAATCCAGGTGCCTTGAAAATAGTGGGCACAGGCTATAAGGATCTTCCAATAGCTACTGGAGATGGTGTCAAAATTTTTATTAAAATCCATAAAGCTTATTTCTACTGCTTTCATCCCATTCAAATGATTCATCTCATAGTAGAAAGTTATCAAGCTGACCAGACAAGGTATAGTTTTTTTAACTCTCACTTTACAATACACAAGACAATCAAAGTTGGTGTAAAGCTCTTATACTTGATTTAGATTCTTGTAGGAACATGAACTATTCAACTTTTTGTTGCTGTTTACCCTGTTCTTCTTGTTTTTCTTACACTGAGCCAAAGTAATGTGGGAGAATATCCTGAAAAGTTTTAACCACCAGTTTGCTGTCTGTCTTATTTATGAAGAGAACTGCAATCTTTAGTATGAGTGTGTACCTTTTTTTGCCCAAAGATTTTATTGCCGCTTAGTCTTTGATAGGACTGATTCAAAAAGAATCTATGCTGGCTATATATTTCAGTTTTTCATTATGACCTAAAAAGAATAAGGAAACACATATTACCAGAAACAAACAAACAATAAATTATTTTTTTTTTAATGCTTGAAAAGTACTTTATATATAATACAAGGGAAGACAATAGACGCTTATCAGTGTCACTGAAATATAAATTATTTTTAATGAAATATATAATTCCAGTGTTAATCAACATTAGTTCTCCAAGGCAAGTGATATTTGTGGGAATGAATTGTCACATTACGAATTAACAGACCAATTATAATGCTGCAAAACTGACATAATTTGCTCATAACACAGCATAATGTAAGGTTTCATATGGTTACCTCACTATAAAAAAAATTTTTCTAAGTAAAATATGTTGTCTATAAAACAAATACATTGTTAACTACGTGGTTTGGTAGTTTCATTCTATCTGAAAGATATTCTTGTTTGTCATGAGTTTGTATTTTCATAGCTTTCAAGACAAATCGTGACTGCAATCTTTTTTAAAAAAGAGGTTAAGCCAAAAATAAATCAAAAAACACACAACAAAAACAACTAGAATAATCCAAAGAAAAGAAGAGCATTTTCTCTACACACTTTTCATTACATGCTTTCCTGCATATTTTCTCTGTAGGTTTTTTAAAGTAGCTAATTTTCTCCACTGAAATGTAGTGCTGCCCTAGTCCTGTATGATTCCATGTTAAATTCAGTAGTATCTATTTAATTCAGTTTCCTCTACAGAGGCATGGGAAACATCTTGGGTTATCAGAAATGCATGACTGTGCATGCTTTTTATAGGAAGATACAATTTCCTAACATTTAGCTATGTAAAGTGGATTTCAGCTTCTCTGGAGTACCTCTCATTCACCCCAGAGACTTCGTGTCTTGCAGGAATAGTACTGAGAAATACATCAAAAATATCTTTTTTCATCTGTGCTAAACAGATCCTATTAAAATAAATCAGGTGCATGTTCACACCACTCTTCTGGGAACATGAACACCAATTGGATTAAAAATAATAGTTTGAAAAGTAATTTCATACATCTATGTATCCAGAAAAACATCTAAATTAACATCCTTTAAAAAATGCAGTTGCTGGAAGACATGTATAGTTGGCTTGGTTATTGGAAAAACTATTTTTAGTGCAACCTTCCTAAATCTGAGTAGTAAATAAATATACATAACAATTTTTTTTGGAAATGTTAATCTGACAAAAATCTTACCCTGTCCAATAAAAGTGCTTTATATCGCAGAGTCATAGAGTCATGTTGGAAGAGACCTCTGCTGAAAAGAGGATCAACTAGAGCAAGTTGTGCAGGACTGTGTCTGGTTGGGTTCTGAGTGTCTCCAACAACCTCACTAGGCTGGTGTTTCATCACCTTCACAGTTAAAATTATTTTTCTGATTTTTCAATAGAATTTTCTGCATTTCAATTTCTACCCATTGCCTGCATCAGCATTGAAAAAATGGAAATATTTTCTTCCATTCAGATTTTTTTGGTTGATTTTAAAGATGATAGATGCAGCAGCCTACCTAATTTGAACTAGAGTGCAGCTAAATGAGTGAGCTCTATATCTATTCTGAATTATAAGACACATACACATTTAAGGCTAAGTTGTTAAAATGACACAAAGTAGTCATCATGAATTAGTGTTTTCATCTCACCTTCACTCACACTGGCTTATCTCTGGCTTCTGTTCTGCAAGAATAAACTTGTCATGTCCACAATATTTAAATCTTTTAAAACCATCTGTTCTTCTCTGACAGGGAGAATAAGTCTATTACAAATGTTTTATTTATTGTGGTACTTTCCCTGTTCTTCTTCCTATCTTTTCTGTCACCTTTAAAATTAATTCTTCTTACCCATGTCCTTCTGCAAATCCTCGCACATGGACAATATCATTGGTACACAAAAGTCAGAATTTTACTTTTCTAGATACTTAAAGACTAACAAAATTGAAAGCATAGAAAGCAAGCCAAAGGAACTTCCAAAGGGAAAATTTATGGATTTTTTTTTTCTTACAGAAGTGTTTTAATAGGCCATGGTAATTTTTTCTACAGCTGTTTTAACGACATGCAAATGAATTATAAATCTTCTCTAAGTAAACTACTGCACTGACTGTTCACAACCCAATATTAGCAAAAAATATAATTTGAGAATCGTATTTCAAAGCTAGTTAACCTATAATAGACTCAGATTTCCAAATTAATTATCATCGATTATTGTGCCTAAAGAGATAATGAATTGTCTTACAACCAGCACCTCTTATCTTCTAATGAACTTTACAGCTCTTTTTACTTTCAGCATACTAATCCATTTCATATGGCTATATTTGATTCTATTGATGAAATCTTCAGGGTTAAAATGTCATATATACAGTTCCAGAAACACCATCAGATCAAATTAGTCAATGATAATATTGACCTGATCAACAGGGTGGAATTATTTTGTTTGCTCTCTGTAATAAAGGCAATATTAAATGCTTTCTTCTTTCAGAAATGCCAACTAACCTTTTTTTTTATTATTTTCTTAGTGTTTGCTTATTTTGATGAGTTGAAAAAACATCTATCCCATAAAATAGCTTTTAAGTAGCATAATACATTAAGAAGAAAAAAAATCAAACTTTGTTTTCTGGCCTTAAAATTCTTGATTCTGCTAATTATCATTGAAGCAGTATTGTAGACTGCACAATCACCATGTGATGGAATTTTATCTACAAAGATGATATAAAGATTTGTTGTCTCACAATAATTGCACTGAATCTTTTACTTTCCTTCTCAGGCTGTCTTTTCTATTATTTTTTCTGTCCAAAAAGATAACTCATCAGATTACTCTCTTCTCAAGATCTGATCTTTTCACAGCTACACTTGATCTATATTCTCTTCCTATTCCAAGATGAAAACTTCCTAGGCTTGTTAGGAAATAGTAGAGTTGGGAACCTATTGGTAAAGGAGTTGAATTGACAGGAGGGCTGAGGTATTTCTATTGATGCCTTGCCATCAGGATGCTTTGTGGTAAAATGTCTTCCTTTTTCATATCTTAAATTCATAGATCAGTCATCATTAGTACATTCCTCTTTCCTAGTTAAAGCTGGATAAGTGGATGCAAATTTTGCTTCTCTTGCACATATCTCTGAGCTGTAGATGTCACTCTAGGGCTGACCAAATTTTGCAGGCTGCTTTCTTACCAAAATAACTTGTCAAGTGGAGGAGGAAGGTGCTGAAAATTTTAATTGTTTACTCCTGAAATATTTATGTTTTTATATGTTAGCTTGAACACACAGGAATTGCAGTAAAAATCTTGCACTGCATTATGAATTATAGGGAGTGGAAAAAACAACAGTTTTGCAGTCAGTACCTTACCTGACTGAGATCTCAAGTATTTTTCAGGGGATACAGTTCTAGTGAATGCTAATTTTATTGCACTCAGAAGTCTTCTAAAAGCCAGATAGATGACTTAAAAAATTCGTCTTAATCCCTAACAAACCCAGAATTTTTTAACTATATATGCATTTAGACAGGTACTTTATGATGACTCCCATGTGAGGTGTCTGAAGTTGAATGCCATTTAGTTAATGTTAGGCTGGCTGGATATCAGTCCTTGCATTCACCTATGTTAAGATACAGTAGTGTATTTACATTAAATTTAAAATTAGAGTACGAAAGAGAATCAATTGCATTTGATAAATTCAGAATCCTGTTGAGGACAAAACTGGAACCCTGCTGGCATGGGGAGCAAGCGATTTACAGTGAGTAAATTAGCATATTAACAGTCTATTTAAAATAAAGATAGAATTTCCATTAGTCCAGTTAAAATAACACTAACATGTGCCAAAATATTAAAGACAGACAGGTCCTGATCCCTGAGTCATCTTCTTCTGCCAGGGCTGGGGCCACTCCTGGCTGGGTGTGGGACAGGTCCTGGCTGCCAGGCCCTGCCATTGCCCATCCAGGAGAGCCCCAGGGAAGAACCTCAGTGCCCTGGGAGGTATCACAGACAGTGCCTATATTCCAAAGGCTGAGATGACATGGGATCTGGATCACGAACTGGGTGGAGTGATGCCCTGGGCCCAGGACAGAGAGGGCCAGAAAGTAGTGCACTCAAAAGCCTGGAAAAACCACCCTGGAGACACCAGGTATTTAAATTAGATGTTAAAACTGGGTGCTGTGGATACTGAAACTGTTCCTTTCAGATGTTACCCTGCCATGTGTCATTTATTAAAAAAGCCATCAATGAACTTTAGGATGTATTTGTTTTTATTCTGTTCCTCTAAAATTTTGTTTAGGAAAGAATAATATACAGAGATTTTTATCCCTGCAGAAGACCTTGGGTGTTACGTGTGCAATGTTCCCCACTCCACACTTTCTCATTCCAATATCTAAAATTTCTCTCTGAAATCTGCCAAGAGGGTCAGATCTGCTGTTAAATGGATTTCAAAGCATTTGAGAAGAGCTCATAGCAAGTTTAGAGCTCTAAAAAAACACAAAAAATAATTTGAAGCCTCTACTCAAACTAAGGGAAATGAGAGGTCTGGAAGGAAGGTGATATTATATTTTCTTAACTAAACTTTTTGGACAAATAGACTTATAAAAGTACACAAAATATTAGAACAGCATTTTTTTTAGCTATTGTTTACTTATATGTTGATATATCTGAAAAAGTCACCCCAATTTTGGATTAACATGATAGAATTTAAGTTTATAGCTTTGGTATAGCCAAATGGATGACTTTTCCAGAGACAAAATAGGCCTTTGGAAAGCACAAAATAAATATGCTTAGAAAATGAGTGAAGGTACTCTCCCATTTGAGTACACAAATACAGTAAATATTTATGGGGATTATTCATCTGAGACAATCTGTATTAATTTTTAATGGGGCAGGTAAAACAGCAGCTTGAAGAGAACATTCATCCTACTTTATCTGGTCTGTCAATGCCCTGAATAGTGCCAGTCCAATTGCTATATGACTTCAGTAACTTTCTGCTCTAAACCAGAACACACGATAAATATGACTTAGATTCTTTCAGGATACTTCTCAGAGAAAATCAGTGTCTTTAATTATTTATCTCATACAACTTGCACAGTGGTATAGGTTTTCTTTTTTTCTTTCTATGGTGGTCATTCTCTTTACAGTCAGCATTAACTCATTTCTTCTCAGTCCCTTTCTAAGTGTGATCAAATTTTTCAACAATTATACAAAAAAAATGGATCCACAACTCCATAGGATGAATCACAGCCCTTATTTTTTCTAGTACATCTTCAAAAATTCCATGCTTTTTGAAAATGATTGCTTTCACGTCCAGCTTTTCCAGTAGGAAATCTGGGGGAAAAGCTGTTTCCTAACAGAAAACTACCAGCCTCAGCATGAAGAGGCCGTGCTAGAAACTCTTTACTGAAAACATATTCGCTCCCCCCTGGCCAGGACTCCTAAGACATTGCTGAGGATCCTTGGTTTGACTGCCTGTGCTCCGGACCATCTGCGATCCATCCCAACCGTGAGCCCTTGGGCCTGCTGCTGGAGAAGCCTGCTGCCATGAGAAGCACGTGTCTGGTTAATTATTCTTAAATGTTTATACTGTATACTTTCTGTGGTCTTTTATTTTGTCTGATCCTTGACCCTTTTAGGCCAAGTAGACAAATCTGAAAATGAAATCTATGTTTTTGATTCAATTGCATGTGAAATCTTTTACTAATATGTAAACATTTCATGAAAAAAAATTGAGTCCTGTGTAATTTCTTAAACTTTTAATTGTCACAGTCTGTGTTAAATTGTTTTACACTGTGACTTTAAATATGCCTCCAGCAGAGACCTTTACAGACAGTGTGTGAAAGCAATGTGTTAAAATATCTATATATAAATTACCAATCAAAGTGGTAAAATATCTTTATATAAATTTTTACAACTTTGCAGCTTGTTACTGTGTGTAATGAAATTCTACATTAGGATGATTCTTTCTGAAAGTAGGCATTTGTACATATAGATTGTGGACCTGTCAAAGATGATGTTTGCTCATTGTGGTGACTCTTGAACTGATATGACAATGTAAATTCTGGGAAGTCTTCACATTATTTTCTTCTAAAGCTATGTGTAGGGACATGAATTTTTTGAATGTAAAGAGATCAGAATGGTATTTAAAAGCAATGATATTCAGGAGATATATGCATCGTTCTATTATCCACACAATAAGCAGCTTATCTTCCCTTTGCTGCCAGCATTTTTTGCTTCAAGAACAATTTAAAAATAAGGAATGGTTAGTTTTGTGGCCTAAAAAAGATCTATAATCTTTACATCAAGCATTGGGTGATTAAATATTCACTCATTGCCATTTTAATAGAAATAAAAATAACAAATTACAGAAGTTCAGAATCCAGCTTTCATTAGTGCAGGATTGTCTCAGCTTAGTGACATCAGCTCCAAGTGGCATATTTCCCTGCCCCCCACAACATGGGTTTTGAGTAGAACAAGCTTTATGACAGGACACATAGAGAGCAGAAAGATTCCAACCATGGGATCCTCATAAATTTCAAGAAATACTCAGACAAAGCAGAGTATGATCAAGTTGGAGGTGTTTGGGAGAACTTTGAAGAACTTAACTAGTCTTTTCTCTTACAACAGTCATGTAAATATCAAGAAAATTGTTTTTTCGTAAAGCAGACTACAACCTCTGAAGCAAATGGGGTACTAAGCATACTAGAAAGTAACATTACTTTGGGGGAAAGGTTTGTGGCAGTTGTAAGCTTTTTCCCTTGGAGTGGCATTTAAATCATTTAAGCAGTGCTGTGTTGTTTATTTTTAAACCAAATTGAAGATTTATTACTGTAAATAAACTAAATGAAAGAGTAGCATGCACAAAAGTCAATAATTTAGGAGATACGGCATCAAGACTACAGCAAGAATTAACCTATGACATTGTAGCTGTGGTAAACAAACTGCAGCAATCAATAATGAAATTAATCAACTTCAGATAAGTGAACAAAGAGATTTGCCTCAGATTTCAGGTCAAAACCCAGTCAAAGGATTTCTCCTCCAGCTGATGGAAAAGTGTGTGGCTGCTCAATCAAATCCTGAATGAGCAACTGATGAGATTAATCCACATGTACTTAAAAGATGGTAGAGTTCTTCAGCATGGGAACATGCACCTCATATCTAAGCTGATCTTACTAAAAATACAGGCTCAATTATGGACGTTGTGCTCAACACTGGTATGGTCCATGGCTATGGTGGGGTTACAAAGGAGGAAACATTATACTGTGTCAGCTGTGTTTCTCCCTTCCTTCTTCTCCAAATATTTTGTGAGTGGTAGATAGGAACTGAGAAGGTGAAGAGGAAGCCCAGGGCACTGTTTGTGAATGTGATTGTGTGCAGATGCAAAGATCCACAGAGAAGAAAAGATAACTCTTAATAGCTTTGAAATGGAATTCTGTAGTGCTTGGGACTACAGTTTCCTTGCCAGCCTGTTGAAACCATCATGTCAACGGCAAGATGCACTTTTCAGTAAGCATGTTTTTGTTTCCTACCCCTCCATTCTATTCCTGCACTATTAGTGAGAATGTAACTTGGGAATGCTACTGAAAGCAACTCAGAATCTCTGTGGGCCTTTCAGCTTCGCATTTGTACTGGGAATTAAGTCAAACTTTTTAAAAATGCTTCACAATTAATATTGGTGGGTTTTCTGTTCATACAGGCATTTCTTTAGTTCTTCTAATCTTACCAAAGATTAGAAACTAATCCCTGTAGTTTTGCAAAAGCCACAACCTAAAAGAAGATATCTAAGGCCCTCCATCCTCAAACTGAAAAATATGTACTAATGCTATTTCAATATTATCGAGTCTCATATAATTATCAGTCTTTTTAATTCTGTTTGCTGATTTCTATGTAGAGAAACAAGACCCAAGTTTTCATTAACATGGAAAAAAGTAAAAGCTGTAACCATACAGAAACCAAAATCGAGGGGTAGAAAAAACCCCTCATGGTTTCTGGTTTTGTGAGAAAAACTTTCAGAATTTTTCTGACTTGTGTTCTAGATCCTGGTTGAAGTACTTTATGAATAATTTAGGGTAGCCTTACTATCTAGGTTGGCTGACTAAGCAGTTGGCCTTACAAAACAGAGCATATCACCTGTTGGAGAGGAGAGCATGGTCCTTTCCAGTTTAACACTTGAAAGATACACTTGAAATATTTTGAAAATTAAAGGAACTGCAGCCCATTGGGATTCAAGCTGGACCACTCTTTTACTGAGCAACTGTAGTCCATCCTGCAGAGGTTCATGCAGAATTGTAGTCTGTGAAAAGGTCCCATGCTGCAGCAGAGAAAACCGTGAGGAGGAAGGAATGGCAGAGAGGAGCTCTTACACAGTGACCTCAGTCCACATTCCTGATCACTCTGCTTTGCTTCTGGGAAAGAAGGCAGAGAGATGAGTTAGGAGTAAAAAGATAAAGTCAAGCCTGGGAAGAAGGGGAGAGCTTTGTCTACCTGCTCCTGACCACCCAACTCAATTTCTAATTGGTAATAAATTAAAATAATTTTCCCCAAGATGATTCTGTTTTTTTCACCACAATAAGTGTTCTAAACACACCAGAGTATGTATCCTTGTACTCAGTAGCCCTCGGTGAACAAATCCTTGGAGGAAAAAATCAGATTGCTTTTGCAACCCTTACAAGAATTTATTGTCTTCAGTCCCCTTTGGCTGTTTTCCAGATTACTTATCCATCCTGTGAAGACTTTTGTTTGTAACTGCCATCCATTAGTTTCATCTGATATCATCTAATTCTTTTTTTGGAACTGACAGTGAAAGATGGATTTCTACTTTTTTCGCTGCCCCTCATGACCATGAAGACTTCTTTCATATCTCCTTTATTCATCTGTTCTTCCATTTCCACTGTTCAGTGCACAGAAGCCATTTCAAGTCACTCTTGTAATCCCTTCTCTGTACATCTTCAAAAATTCCTTTGAATTCTTTTTCAGAGGTAGGGGATCAGTACCCATAACAGCACTGTAATCAGGATGCTACTGAACCATGGATTCATAGTGTGTCATAAATCCCCTTGTTTCCTTCTTCTTTCTCAACAGCTTCTGGCTTTAAAATTATTATTTTTGATAGCTTCTGAATAGTGAGCCAATATTTTATATCTATCTATTATAGTTCTAAGTTTTCATCTGAGCTGTCAGTCAAAAGACCACCTTCTTATATGTAACATATCCAATGGACAGCATCTGACATTTATTTAAAATTAATTTAATCTGTAATTAATAGAAAAAAATTTGAAATTCTTCCCTTGATCCTGATTTACCTTTAGTAGCTTAGCATCAATAACAAAATTTGTCATATTATTCACTCCTTTTGAAATTATGTTGAATTGCACAGATTCCCTTAGTGATCTGAGATGCTACTGTTAACTCCCTGAACTGAAAAAAAAAAACTCCTGTCCCATTTTTCCAATGTTTTGATTAATTATTCATCCATTCTTCATCCTGAAGCTGCCTACATAGGTCTTTATGACATAAATGTACTGCGAGCAAGTAAATATTCACACTCCGAAGAATGGAGTAAGCCATGTTACAACTCCTGACTCATCTACAAAACCTAACAGAACATAGGGATCAGCTTCTGTTTCAAAAAACAGAAATCTGTTTTGACTACATGCCATTCAGCTGATGTACTGATCATGATCAAGTAACTAGTTGCAGTGCTCTGTGTTTTCAGTTATATAGGAAAATATTTTCTATAGCAGAACAAGTAAGGACCTCTTAATGCATTATTTCTGAAAAAAAGAGACAGAATTAACACTTTTTTTGTTAGTCAAAGATTTAGACTACTGGACTGGCTGCTCCTAGAAGAAGGGATGTCTTAAAAGGAAGAATTTTCCATAGGTCACTGTTAGGTGTTGCATCTGCGTGTGTAGTTGCATAGCAGTTGTATGTGACAGAAGGCTAATGTTTCAGTCAATTTTTGGCATGAGATAATTTTTGAATAGTTTACCAAGCATAGTCACTGAGGGACAGTCATGTCTCAGTTGCCATGCAACTATGTAAATTGCAGGAGAAAAGAACAGATGTTAGTCTTCTTATGCAAAAAATATAGTTAATGAAAAACATGCTTCATGAGAAAAATGTTTAGATGTATGTCATTACTAATGAAGATGTAAATAATTACCGTGGCCTTTTTGTGAAACTTGTATTTAAGTTAAAATGTTAAACAAAACATAACACACATTTCAGTGTGTGTTTCAGTATGTGTTACCTAAATATGGTATCCAGTTCAAGAAACAGAAAGGCAACAAAAATCTAAACTTGCTGTTCAGAATGCAAACTGCAATATTGGTGCAATTTGATGCTATGAGATGTATGTTGAAATTTGCTATGGATCTCTAAGAATATGAAATTAGCGATTCAAACCTGGTTGATTAATGCCTTGTGTTCATGCAGAAATAAATTGACAGACTAAAAAATTTCGTAAAATTATGCAATACCATACCACTGCCAGCAGCTGTCATATGTTGCAGCACCTTCTTCTAGTGTTTTATTTTGTTCTGAACTCCATTGTTTGGGAACCAAAAAAGTGAAGATATTGAAAATTTAATTTTTAGTTGGAATATTTTATGCTAGAATGTAATTTTCTAATTTTAGGTGCACAAAATTTTACCAGGATCACTCTCTTCAAGTGAGTTAACATCTTAACAGACACTATTCTGCAATGCAAAAGTGTGGAAGATGAGTTTCTTTTGCCAGTTTAAGAGTCACATGCAGAGCATTAGGTATAACCGTAATGTATTTTAAAAATTAATATGTGTGAACTGTTATTATTCCACAGATAGACTCTGTTGTACAGCAGAGAGAAGATTAATTTGGGATCCATTTCTTTCTAGTTATTAAACAAAAAACAACCCTATAGCATCACCTTCAAAGCCTACCATTAATCTCACCCAAAATTTTGGCAAATATTCCAAAATTTAGTCACTAGTTATTGAAATGCCTAAGTACTTACTTAGGTGAGAAGAAATGTCAACTTCAGGCAAAGAATTTTTCTACTTATCCTGGACATCAAATGTCTTTGAGAAATGATGCCTTTTTCTCAGCCATAAAAGGAGTTTTGGAAGCTAATTTTAAATGGATAATGAAACTTCAGATAGCTGGAAAACATAAAATCTATTTTGAGCTTTGCTATTTTCACAGCTCTAACCATTGCTCATGCAGATATGTATTAGAAACCCTGTGGGATAGTTCAAAATTATGTTTGAAGAGAGATAAATAAAAGTACAGTTCACATGTTCAGGGAACACTCTCACTTTCAGAATTCCTTATATTGCAGCAGAGTGCTCTTTGGAAAAAAGTACAAGGAAATATGAGGATGTGAATGTGTATAATCTAAAGCATATTTCCTTAGGGTCTGGCTATGGTTAAAAGACATTTATCTTAAAGCACATTTTTTTACTTGCAATTCTCTCTATGAGGTTTATTTGAACCTTTTGGTTCATGTGCTTCACTGGTTGCACCTTCGGGAGACCCATGTATCAGTAGGGAGGTATGTATGTGCTCTTAAATGTTTTTCAGACATGGAGGTTTAATATGACTGGAAAAACTGGTCCTTCTTTGGACTCTTGGTAACTAGTCTTTTTTGCTGAAATGGCATATCTGAGATTTTTCTTCCACAGTTTAGATAAATAAATAAGTGAGCTTTACCAAGGTTTGACAAAATTAACTTCACAGTGCATCCTTTAAATATCACAGACTCATAGGATATGCTGAGTTGGCAGAAACTCACAAGGATCACCAAATCCAAGCCCTGGCCCTTCACAGGATCATCCCCAAAAGCCACACCATGTGCCCAAGAGCATTGCCCAAAC